>JARJDT010011303.1:0-11771 GCA_030264655.1 Leptusa sp. GC000079
GACGTCGGTTTGTCTGCCGGTTACATGCTTTTCTCATTTATTGTTTGCCGACTTTCTGCACTTTACAATATAATTTTATAAGCTGCTAAATATTGAATCTTTTGCATTATTGCCATTGGGCATTGAATTATTATTGCATACTTTCTATCTTGTTTAAAAATCTGATTTATACATATGTCATGTATAACCAATTAACATTACTCGCTTTCATTCATTTTATTTTTTCATATTGTATTTTACACAAATTCTAATTTAAATTAAATGTATTGCAATATTAATTAATTCTTTCTACATTAAACGTTTAACACAACGGGAATGTATCCTAATAATTTATAACTATATGTACAGAAGTACAAGTTTCTGGTAGTACTTTTTATTTCGACATGTCGAAGCAGACAAATATTTAAAATAATATGCGAGAATTCGATTTATTTGATTAGATTGTCTACGTATTTGCTTTGACGCAGACATCCTCGTCATGTAGAATACTTATAGTGTATTTGATGAATAAGTGTTATGATCACACAAAGCATTTGGCATTCAATATAAAAACGTTTAGAATATCATTTCGATGTTTAGACCATCTCCCCGACCGAAACTAATTCAATCGAACTCGAAATCAATGACAATCGGAACCATCCGCGAAGCGTGTAGGTACTTGATCCGAGCCGAGATTTAAAAATGTAATGTTTAATTAATAGTTTCAAGTTCAAATATCTGTGATACGGCACAGCAAAGTGTGATATTAAAATTGAACTAAGCAAATATTAAATTAAAATAACGTTGAAAATGTAAAATTATACCTAAATATGCCACCAAAAATTAAATCAGCAAACATTATCGACAAAATTTAAACCGTGTAACAAACTTATAAATTTCCATTCGATTACTAAAATTACAACGGAATGCTTATACCCTGTCATCGAACAAGTAAAATTGAAAGTAACTATTTTCGGAAACTGGTTAAAATTAGTGTTTTAAAAACTGTTGACTTATCATGTAATTTTAATCGTGCAAGGTTTTCTCCATGCAATTATGCATTCATTATACTTATACGGTATCAGCAATTTATAAGTAAACACATTGATACAATGGTGAATACGCGGTTTATTCAAAATGCAGTTTAATTAAAACTTGTTTTTTCTGACTATTAACTAAAATTACATAAAGGTTTGTTTAATAATTAATTATTTCGATTATTAACTTGACGTGCTTTAATAACATTTACCTTTAGAACAATGAACGTTTATTATGTGCAATGCTATGAGCCATAAATGTACGCATACTTAACAGGAGTGCATTTAGGATAATTTTGAGGCACTTCCTAGTTCAATGTGAATTTGTTTAAAGGTGGTCGTTTTTTAAGACGACCCATAAATTACTAAAAAATTAATTATGCATTTATAGCTTAAGACAATTGATCTTTTATCGGTTTTCCTTTTATATTTTATTATTTTCATAATATCTGGATGCAAACGCAATTGTTAATGTAGGCACACAATACATACATATTCAAGACAAGACGTCAATAACTTTAGTATTATTCGTTTTTATTATGCGAGGCCGAGGTGAGATCATTAGCTTGTTCTCGCGATTATAAGATTAGTACTCCAGTTTTATCTTAACTTTGTTTAACTTCATGTAACATGTAAGTTGAAGATTTCACAATTTTATGTAGTGTTAAAGTTACTAGTTTTATCGAAACCATGAAAATTATTTTCAAGCTAAAAAGCTTTGTTAAACGCAAAGGTATAAAATATCACTCTTAATTGTGTTAATTATTTTATAATTAGTTAAATTAATTAACGCTTTATATTGGAATATTGCCAATGTTTGTTACCTACTTATTTTTATTTTAATTGTGGTCGTTTTTATTTTAGATTAGTGAACAAGCATTGTACATTGGCGGGAGGTCGAATATGACGAAAATCACTTTTGATATCGTCGACTACTGTGTGTTTGGGGCTATGCTCTTGTTATCGGCAATGACTGGCTTATATTATGGCTGTCGTGGACGATACTGTCAGAAAGGTGAAGAGGTCACACTTCGAGATTATCTTACCGGAAGCGGGAATATGAGGCCTTTTCCCGTCGCCATGTCTTTAATAGCCAGGTATTTTAGATGTTCAAATCACTCTACAGTCACATTTGCCAATTAATTTGTACATCAAACATCAACACATCAACAGCGTAAATAATTATTTTATCGTAATTTAAAGCATTTACTGCCAATTAAACTTATTCAATTGTACTTTATTTATCGACAATTTTGACGCTTTCAAATATTATTTATAAATTTATTTCGTTAAATGTTTATATTGGACTTTTGCCAGTTAAAATTCATTGTATAAATTTTTATTCTTATTATTGAATTGTATTACTTACAACATTTAAAGCTGATGACTCTGTAACTAGTAACTACACTTGTAATTATAAATAGTATCCAAAGTATGTATGTAAAGTTTAAATTGGCTGATTAGTTTCTGCATCCCGGATTACATCATAATATTGAGTCGTTTCAGTTATGTTTCAGGCGTGACGATATTGGGCACGCCGAGCGAAATCTACAATTTTGGCACTCAATACTGGATCATCACGTTTTCAGTAGTCCTCAGCGGCATTGTTATTTCATATATTTATTTGCCTGTATTTTTCCAACTTGAAGTCAATTCTTCATATGAGGTAGTAATAATACAAACTATACAAACTAATGGGGTTCTAAATGTTTTTTCAACACTGTAGTTGCAATAATCAATATGTTTGATTTCAGTATTTGGAATTTAGATTTAGTCGCACAGTAAGGACTTTAGCATCAGTATTATTCGTTTTAGATGAGGTAAATTCATTATTCTTCTAATTTAAGCAAGGTCTTTAAAGTTCATTATGAAACGTTAATTTGCCTGACTTAACTAAGTTTGCTTGACTCTGTTTGTTTATTCGCAATTACTTCTTCTAATTGTTAATTAATAATTGCAGATATTGTTCCTACCGATATTAATTTACGTACCTTCGTTAGCATTCAATCAAGGTGAGTAAACAATTAATTACGGCGTTTGGTTTGGGTTACTCGCGAGCGAATGTTGAATCACTTGCTCAAAACAATTCGACACTTTCAAATACATGCACATATTTAAAACCAAACCATCAACACGTAACAAGTCAACAACAATATTTCATAAGTCAAAAATTATTTTCTATTGCAGTTTCTGGTATTAATTTACACTTAATTGGAACTATTGTGACTCTAGTCTGTATTTTTTACACCGTATTGGTATGAGATTGAATTAAAACTTTTAACTACAATTTGTGATAAATTTATGATGATTTTAGGGTGGATTACAAGCCGTGGTATGGACAGACACGTGGCAAATTATTGTTATGTTCATATCTGTCGTAGTCGTTGTTGTTTTGGGCACCATTGCCGTCGATGGAGGTCTTGATGCTATTTTTGATAAAAACCATGATGGAGGAAGATTGATATTTTTCAAGTAAGTAATACAAACAATGCTTCAAAAACAAAGTGAATAATTAACATTAATTTGTAGCATGAGTCTCAGTCCGTACGAACGTCAATCGTTCCTAGCAGTTTTAATAGGTGGATTTACTTATTGGACATCGTATAATTCCGTAAATCAAACCATGGTGCAACGCTACATGTCCTTGCCAAATGTTTCAAAGTCTAGATGGTACGTCAACAATGTCCTCTCGTTCTCTATTTGCTATTAATAGTTTCTAATTATTCTAAATTGCAATTGATTGCCATTGAAGGTCAGTCGCCCTGTTCACGATAGGCGTTGGAGCCTTCTTAACAATTTGTTGTTATTCCGGATTATTAATTTATGCGACATATTCCGATTGTGATCCGTTATCCGCGGGCCGGATAAAAGCAGATGATCAACTTTTGCCGTTGTTCGTTATGGAAACTGTCGGACATTTACGAGGTGTTCCTGGGTTATTTATTGCAGGTGTTTTCGGTGCAGCTTTAAGGTATACTTGCAAATAAATTTGTGCACATAATTAACAATAAATTTCAATTGTTGTTGTTTAGTTCGTTGTCAGTAATCTTAAACTCAACTTCGATGGTGTTCCTCGAAGATTTTATCAAAGGATGTCTTCGGATGAATTTACCCGAACGCACTGAAAGTATTATCGTGAAAATTGTTGTTTTGATTTTGGGGACTATTGCTGTTGGGTTCCTATTTGTTGTTGAACACATGGGTGGTGTTCTTTCGGTAATTTTTTATTTTCAGTGTTTTCAGATAAATTTTATAAAATAAATGTGTTTATTTCAAGATGGCGGCTTCTTTATCAGGCATTGCAGCTGGGACGACGTTTGGTGTATTTACTTTAGGTATGATTTTTCCTTTTGCAACAAATACAGGAGCAATGATTGGCGGTTTGGCGGGTGCGCTGATGTCTGGTTGGGTGGCTTTCGGTGGGCAATATGCGGGTGCTGCTGGTCTTGTCGTCCCACATAAATTACCCATCTCTATTGACGGATGCATAGAAAATTATGGCTTGCGCATTAATTACACTCAACCGGTAATTTTTTGAATATTTTTCATATTTCTTATCATTTTGTTTAATCGTAATCGTGTTTATATTAATTATTAGATGTATCCGGATGAAACCGACATATTTCCTCTGTTTCGGTTATCATACCATTGGATAACTCCAATCGGCGTGACAACTGTGTTAGTCGTGGGTATTGCAATAAGTTTGATCGGTGGTCAATACGATTTGCGCACTATGGATCCTGATCTCATATCACCCATATCAAAATGGATGCTTCCTCCGGAATCGAAACATTTCATAGGGACTGCTGCCCTACGCGTAAGGCGCAAACAACGGACTTTTGATACTTTAATGCAGGAAATTAGAGCGCCTCAAACTACAAAAGTATTTCAATCAGAATTTGTTTGAAATCTTTTTATATTTTTGTATAATTCTAGGATAGTCCCACAATTTCAATCATTGACAACCGCAGCCGGCAATCTTCAGTGACATGATCTTAATTTTGCTTCGCTTATAACTTAAAGATACAAATGTTTTTTAGAACAAACTTATTAAAATTTACTTAATTATACTTATAGATATGTTCAATGTTTTACACCAAAATATATATTTTATTAAATGCAATATGAAAGTTTCGACTTTGTATTTTTTATCTAATACTATTTTCGTCAAGTATTTTAAAATTTAAGCTTAATCTTAATGCTGGATTAACTATTAATCCGGAAAGCGAAATTAAAATAAACAAGCTGTATCAATCACGCATCCGCATCCAAAATGAATAGTTTTCGTGGTTTAGTACAGTTAGTTGTTATAAATGCGTAAATTCTCCATCTTTGATCGTTAAGTAGAATATTGTATAGAAATGAAATATTTAACGGTATCGTATCGTGTTGTTTCAGCCGTTTCTAATAAACACCACTCGCAACTCGCAAGCGAATTGTCTGCTTGCGGTCGTGTTCGTATTGCTTATTTACTCAATCGTTTTGCGCCGAAACCCCTTTAAATTCTATCTTCAATTCACTTTAATTCGTTAGTTATCAATCAAGGACTAATAAACCATCTACGGATCTACGCCTACAGCATTTTCATTTGTCAAATGAATGGGAAACAATCAAACAACTGCGTTTATAAACGTTTTATTTGACAGAAATTATAATCTCAGAAAATGTTGGATGAATAATTTATTCAAGAACAGTTATTATATTCAAGTTTATCATAATTTTATTCAATTTGAGGTGCAGATTTAACTTTATTTTCAATTGCTTTGATTACATTCACGCATGTAATGTACGTGTACATTTATATGTAATTTCTTAAACTTAAATCTTATATCTTGCACACTAATGACACGTATTATCTGTAAACTTGTAAAGGAAATCATCCAGCAGCAAACATTCTCTTTAGATTTTCGTATACGCATGAATCGACGCTAAATTTAAATACTTACTTCACAAATGCCGAATACGTGAATCGACTTGTTAATTTCTTATCATCTGAATACCACCAGGATATTTGCCCATGTTCTAGAAATACCGGCATTGTGTGTATGTACGTAGTATACGTATAAACTCAAACGTTAAATTAAATTTGATAACTTAAAATAATATTAGAGGAAAATTTGCACGTACGCTTGTCTCTTGATTGTTACACTAGGGTTAATCCAAATCCATAGGCACCTCAAACATAATTATAACATTCGAATGCTTCTCATACAAATGCATTTCATGCTTCACGGAAAACATTTTCATTTCACTCCTATTAAGCAAGCACTCGCATCAACTTAATCTGCAATTTTCTACATTCAAATAAACTAAATCGTCCTGACAAAAAAATATTAGAAATTCAGGAGTTATGACTTGATAACCTAGCACTTGGTCAAAGTTTGCAGATTACTTGACACTAAATTTACAATTGTATGGCATGAAACAACAGTTTCATCTTGATAAATAATAACATGTAAATGGATTTGTGGAATGTATGCAAATGTTGCTTGTCAGTGGATATCACCCAAGTTGCGGGGATTTCCTGGAAATTTATTTTATCAAAGAAGCATACTTCCAACAACGACAATATTTATTGCGACAGTTATACATACCTTCATGAATCACACACATATTTTTATTTCTATTTTAACTGATATCTGGTGAAATCTATTAAAGCTAATTTTTTAATAATGTAGCGAATATTTGACTTTGTCGTGTATAAAGAAATCTGAAATTATATTCTAAGTTCAACATTAATTTGCTTTAACAAATACATGTTATATTTGGTTAAATCAAACAGTTACATCTATAAAGTCAAAGAAAATTGGTTTATTTTCAGGTTTTCAGTTTTAGGCTTTTGGATTTGTAGATCTTATATTTTCAAAACTCACAGAGGAGTTATGTTTTTCTTAGAAATCTTTGAAGTTTATATTTTATCCAGCTATACAAATGTAAGAAAATTGCATCAAATATTTTTGTCCAAATATGGAAATGTTTGCTTAATAATAACTTAACATTGCGTATGTAAATAGTCTGACCGATGTTTGATTTACTCGTGTTTTCCCATGCTACATGCTGTAGCTTAGATGTAATTTGACTAAACATTAGGATGTAAGGAAAACCTTTGGAGATTCAAAGTTATTTGGCCAATTATACTTGGACATTTAAACATTATGTAAACATATGCATAGGGTTCAAGGAATCAAAGCGTTACCACGATTCCAGTATCAAACAATTTCAATGTTTAATAAAGAAACATATAAAACTATTTCATATTTGGTACATTTCTAATATAGCATTTTCGAATGATTGGTTGAAAATGCAAAATTGTAAATTCGTGGAATGCATGAAATTGCTAACAATTTAATGTTTATCGCATTGGCATGATAAACACATTCTAAATTTTATGATATTATAATTTGTGGAATCCAGGATTCAGTTATTCTAATAGTTAGCTATTATTTCATTAATTGAATAGATGTTCTATTCCTGCAATTTTGTTATGACGTAAAACTTCTCAGCTATCGATATTCATAGCGAAATATCTGGCAAGTAAATCTATGTAAGGAATATGAAAATTTCTTTGCGTAAACTTGTTAAAAGGGGTGAATGTAAGTAAAAGTACGAAGTACGCGGAGAAGTGGGGGTATGGCGGGTGGCGGCAGCCAGCAATGGTGGTGTATAATTAGTTCGCATAACCGAATACCAATACGGCCCCGTATTCTCTGCCGTCAAGTATATTAATTAGAAGTTTAGTAAATATTAAAAGATCCCTAATGAACTGTAATTGAGTTTGTTCTCGTAATGAATATATTGATTGCATAACCCTTTAAAATTTACACAGAGCGCACCAACAGCATTAACGAAAAGAGCGCGGGTCGGTTGTCGGTTCATTCTTTCGTCTCCGAATAATATTCGTTCGTTAGCTTCGCTTCGCTTTGCGAGTCGCGTGTTGTGAAAACATTACCCATTTACCAGAACAGAACAGAACCAGTAGTAAGTACGATCATCATCATCGCATCGTCCTCATCGTTTTAATACTCTTCCACTCTTCTTCGTGTTCTTTCCGCGGCGCGTCTTTGTTTTCACGGCTTTTGCAAACAATTAATAATAATTTTCCAATTTAACAATGTTGAATGAACATATTTTGTATGTACAAGAGTTAAATATTAATTGGCAAACTTCTTAAATAAATTAAAATACAACAAACATACGCTTAAATGCATACTGATTAATTCATTTACTAAATTTTCTTATGCTCAGTTTCTAAAATTATGAAAGATTATTATAGTGAATAATTATCGTGATTCTTAGACCCTGTATAGGCATTAATTTGAAACTATTTACGCGCAAAAAGGCACGAGTTGGTGATCAGACTAATTTCAGCCGCACAACGTGTGCTGGATAGCGATAGGCGTCTAGGAACAATAGCTTCATTTCAATTCCGATTTCGTAGCCGGCGGTCATGTTCATAGTCAATAATTAAAAAATTACGTTTATTTAGTCGTCGGCAAAATAATACAACACTGCTCACCGCTGCCAGTGCCTCTGCTGCTCGAATTGTCGGTTTGTTCGTTCGTACGTGCATTCGTACTGGCGGCTGCAAAAATTAATTTTTCTATAGAAGCTACCCGCTATGACTATAGAGTTATAGACGAATAAACGAATGCCCAAGTAATGCAGTCAATATGGCAGTCAATACGCGGCTAATACAACTGCGATTGAAATATTTTCACAATGTTGTGCGCTTTGTTGTATTTAAATTTGCACGTTTCGAATGCATGCGTTTTCGTATTTTTTATTTATTATTATTTCATGCACAAACATATGCGAGGCGAGGCGAGCTACGTGCATTTGGAAAACGCTTTTCAATATTGCACAATTTGTGTTCGGCATAAAAACTTGCCACACGCAGATGTAGTGCTAGTGTGTATTCGTTGCCTATTTTAAATTCTGATTTCTTTCTCATATAGTTCTGCTCACGTAAATATAACTTTTTAAACGAAAATCAAAATGAAATATGCATTGTACTCCTCAATGTTACCTATCCATGCAAAAATAAATGTTTACGACCCATACTACATACACATACTTACAGGATGTTTACGGTAAAAAATTGTCTCCCTTGTTGCTAGTAACTATAGGAAAGACCCAATCTGCGGATCAATTGAGCGAGCGAGTTAAACACGCCAAAATGTCAGGGAAATCAACGATAATTTCAATCAAAGAATTGACTGACAGTTTCGTCAGAGAGCGCATGAAAAACAGTGTGATTCTTCCTTAATTATTCCGTCAGGATAAAAATAATCCTTAATTTCGTTATACATTAACCATCTTCAATATACCATTGGCAAAGTGGTAGTGTAAGGGTAGTTTTAGCGCCTTAGTTTTTAAGCTGAGCATTTCTAACTTAGACCATATTTGTACTACAAGTTTTTGAATTGTGCAATAAATAAAATAAGGAACTGTTAATTTTTTGGCCTTTCTCCGGCATCCTATGAATTTCTACTTCAAGTTCCAAAACGTAAATGTACTATTTGCATCGACTTTATAAAGCTGGGCCCAGCATACGTGTCATATTGGGTGACTAGTGAATCACCAATCGAGAAGATGGCGGACGAGTGTAATAGGATTTGCATATGACACTAGCCCTATCTTTCGGTGACTCACTGTAGTAACCCAAAATGACACCGACACGTATGCCGGATCCAGCTTTATAACGTCTATGACTATTTGAGAAGATTATACATAGCGATCAAATAATACTGAAGCGCAGTTGAATTTCGTGCCATAATTAAATTAAGATAAGATATCTACATAAGATTTGTATGTGAGTTTGACGTTATTTATGACTCGAAATGCAACTGCGCTTCAGAATTATTTGATCACTATGTATAATGTTCTAATAATCAAGTAACAAATTAAATGAAATTTCTGCCATTAAGATTCACTTCATGAAAGTTGTCAATTTTTCAATTCCAAACTTTAGCTAAGCCCTTGGAACTTGGAACAGGGACAACAATATCGCATCTTTTATTCTTAAGATTTTCAATATCTTCAGCATGACGGCGACGCGCGGTACCAATTTTTTCTATTCTTGCAACGTATTCAACAATTGTGTTTAATTAGGGCAGCTCCAATGAGGAATAAATATTATACAAATATGTCTAACAAACATCCGAACCAATGGCACAATATACCCACAAATACAAATTTGTTCAGTTTGCTCTATGTTGTTATTGTTGCATTCGGTAGCATTTTGATTTTCAGTTGCTTTTGGCTTCAATATTGTGCGTGGCTTAAAAAGTGAACACAGGGAGAAAATCAAAAGGGCTTTTGTTGTTTTATTGTGCGTTCGTTATTTTCCTATTTATTCATTTACCAGCAGCCGCATGTGCGAATGCATATCATTGTATAGTGTAGGTGGGACTTGTTATGATGTTTATATTACGTTATGTTGCCCAAAAGCTATGTTGGTTGAGTCCGCGACTCGAAATCATATAGAACGTAAACGAAACAACACAAAGAGAGCTAATTTGCCAAAGCTTACTTACAGCTCGTTGCTGCCTCACTTCACTGAATGCCGTTACGGCATTGGCATTGCTATACCTACTGCCACTGCCAGAACGGTCGTGTATTTTATACAATTGATTAGTTTATCAATTTCGTTGTGGCCATAGCGGTGGAATTGTTGGAAGAGAAAACAATGCAATGCATTTTCAAACCATTTTCAGTTAATTTTGAACAAATTCAATTTATCAAATATCAACAAACGACATATTTCGATTGCACTTATGTCCATAATTTATTAAAATAATTATCTATTATTTTGTTGAGAAAATAGTTACAAATTGAGGTTATATCATTCAAAGTCACGCAGATCGACCATGATGGTGCAACATCAATTGAATTACAGTTGCAAACGATAGTTAATAAATTATCATGTTGTTTGCAGTGGATTTTGTTAAATTGAACAATATTTAACTATTTATATGTGGAGTTTATGCCACAAAATAGTTTTAACAAAACTGAAAAATTAGCATAGCTTAAATAACTTATGAAGTTAGAGCTTTAAACTTATAGTATTATATGAAAAGCTCCATGTAGATTTTTTTTAATCTTGATGGAACTTCGGTCAATTAGTAATTTTGAAATTTGTTTTTGATATTTACAATTTGAATATAATGTAACTACTAGTTGGTTATATTTGTAGTGACATTAAAAATATTAATTAGCCTTTTTAATTAAGTAATTATAAATAACAAAATGATTCATGATGGATTGCGTATCAGCGCAGCAAGAAATTAATTGATGCATCGCAATGGAGGGCTCACGCAACGGCAATAAAATACCATAAACCAACTTAAATGTAATAATAAAATATATTCAATTAAATACCGAAATGGCTAAAGTAAATTAAATATCAAAACCCTATACATCACATCACAACCATTTCACGCATAAATGCAAGTACCTGGTTATCTGATTTGTTGTGCACATAATTCCCATTGTTGATTTTGTTCATAATTAATTATTGTAAGTAATTAATTACTAACATATTTATTTTGATTGATATTCTGTTTATTCAATGGTATGTTCATTGCAATCCTTTCTCGATCCTTGATCAAATGTAAGAACTAAATGTTCTTTATGGTATGGGTTCCTTAATGTATTGTACTTGTGTGAAGTTAGCAATAAAGTCCTAGCAATAAAAAAAATCCATAATTTTTAGTTATCTTTGGAATCTATAATGTCATATATCTCTTAATGTAC
>JARJDT010011318.1:0-15009 GCA_030264655.1 Leptusa sp. GC000079
AAAGATGCAACTCTTTTTATTACGCGTTCTGAATTTCATTCATTACATAACAGTTTTGAACTAAAACCTGTGATGTAATGAAGACATTACATCACTGGACTCGAAAGAATTCATTATACGAGCAAATAACAATACGGAATTTTAGGTACACCCAGTATGTCGCCTTATAAAATAAATAAAACCGCAAAACAATGAGAAGCAATGTTTTACGATCGATAAATATATTGCGTAGTAAAAAATGTGCATGGCTCGATTGGTGGTAAAAATTAAAAAATTCCAATCGGCGCGGTGGTCTTGATGGAAGTTGGTCATATTAACGAGCCGCTCTTTCGCATGCCTTTATGATCGTTTAGCATTCATTAAACACGCATATTTACAGATAATTAATCGAAATATCATAAAAACACGTTATTAATAGGCCATTTATTATTTTATTATTAACGCCGTATCGGATCGTTTGTTCTTTTAACTATCGATTTTATTCAGCGGAAAAAGAAATCGCGCAAAAACTAATAAAATAAATCACGTCAACTTATTCGCAATCGCCGTTGTGCTTGCGGCCTTATTGAATGATGGACATTGCTTGACGTTAGGGCAATGGGGTTCAATCACTTAAACTCACCGCAGCGCCGAGACTTACCCAGTGGAAAGTTATAAAAAACGCATTTGATATGTATACATGTGTTGCTTTTTAGGGAAATCGACTTGAATAGATGTCAATCTCGACCTCAAACCCTGATCCTGAAAGTCCTGAAACTATCTACTTTGGGGAAATAAAAAAACGGACGAGGGTGAGAGTGAGCGTTTCAAGGGGGAATTTTAAACAGTCCCCAAACGGTCAAGACATTCAAATTGACCGTCAAAATCGTCCCAAACCGTAACCGAACCAAAATTGATTTGTCGTTGTTTACTGCCAATTTATCTATCTAGAAACTAGAATGCGTCGAGGGAGGAGGAGGTGAAATCAGTTAAACCTTAAACCCTTTAGGTGTGAAACCGCCGACACGCGTCTATACAAACCGGAAACCGCCGATAAATGGCTAGGAATTGGGTTTATCGCAAACATTCGGCAAGCGCTTCGCGCGCGCAAAAGCCAAAAACCAATAAGCCTCCAACGGAAGCGAGATATTGGGGAAGAGAATCGGAAGGTTTACTGTGTGCTTGTCTGATTTTCCCCAGCCAACATCGCAATGGCAACACCAAATTCTGTCTATAGACAAACGTTCGCATATAGCAAGCGCATGAATTATGTTTATTTACTTATTATAGGTGACTATGGCACACAATCAAAGCCGGATTTCTTTCTCTCCTCGCTCGTCGCCCGACGAGTTAAGCGAGATAAATTTTTAACCGAATAAATCACACGGGATAAGAAGCATGCGTGAGATACAGAAATGATGAAAACACTAAAAACCAATAAATCACAACGCATTATTGTCTCCAAGTCGAGTCAAAATACTGATAAATTATCAACTTGTATAGAAGTTTGAAATGCAAATCGCACTAAGAATAAAATTTGAAATTCATGCTCGGTGTGACATTCCATAATAATGTTTAAGCTTTATGGAAACAAAGGCGATTATTGAGTCTAATTAATGATTAAATAGAATTAGTGCACATCTGTCGATGCGATGCGCCTACGAACGATAAACGAAGCCGGCGACAGCGAAAGGCGACAAAAGCATGACATCACATCCTGTCGATGTCGGATAATCCGCTTATAAAACAGTTGAATATTGTTATTTTAAATTCCCTTCAATTTCTTCGCGTCTTGTCGCCACTGTTTTTCAGACTTAAAATAGTAAATTTATACAGAATTTCTCTTCGTCTGTATAAGGCTGTGAATTTTACTCGACTTATTCGGATATCCGATTAGAAAAAAATGAATATTCGAATAAATTCTTTTTTGAATAAGAAATATTTTTCGGCTATTACTCAAATAATTTAATTTAATTTATTTATTATTTATTTTATTTATATTAATTATTTATTCGGAAATAATCGAATATTCGGATATTTTCAAAATCGAATAGCCGAATACGTTCATCGAGGAAATTCACTGTACTATTCGAGTGTCGTACTTGTATCTAATTTTTATTATTCAATGCTAAACACAAAACACAAACAAACAATAAGTGTAGATTGGTTAATTGAAGCGTTTAATCTAAATACGTGTGTGGGTTCGTTTCTTTAATCAATTAGTTATTCAGGTTTTTAACGACCGGAAACACAAATTGTTTTCAATTATTAATCATTCATTATTAATCTACAAAAGTACATTTTTCTATACTTGGTTTGGTGAAGTGGATGGTGGTATGGCGTATTTGTTATGGTGATTTATTGAAGCCAATCAATTTCCGTTAAGCAAACTTAACGTCGCGTATAAAATCGCCATAAATTGTGAGATTACCGATCGACTTGCATCTTCCCTCGCAGATCTTCTGCGCCTTCTTGAAAGAAGTGCACGAGTACAAGTAGCAGGTCGAGGGTGTGATGTATTACCCGCCATCAGATCGCTAGCTTTCAGGATCACATCTTACCCACTCGAAAAATGCGCTTCGAATGTCAATGACAACTTATCAATACGTTTCAAACCAAAAAAAGTGGAAGTTTCATGACAAGCAATTAATAGATACGAGAAGGAGATGCGTTTAATATGCATGTTTTTCTTTCGTTGTGTTCTTTTGTTGTCGGCTGCTGGTCGATTTGATAGGCTTGGCACATGTCAAACAAAACGCGCGCGTTTTCTTGCCGAGCGCATTTTATAATTGGACGTGTATCGAGCAAGAAACAAGCGGAGATGATACCAATATAATCATAGCCTGTCCTTAGCGTTTGAAATCGAAACTGTTGAACTCGTGCTGCGGTGATCTTCAAAACCGTCGAATGCGGTGGCTGATGGGCACGTTTCTTCAATCTCGACCCAGACTCCGGCTTGTCAAACTTACCTCTGGCTAAAGTGATGAACTGAGATGGCTGTGAAGATCTCGGACGAGATTAGGCGAGTCGAGAGTATCGGTGATATAGGTGTGATGGCTGATAGATTGCTGTGGTGCATTACATCAGATTCCACTTGATAGTTGAAATTTACATTTTTCTATTTGATCGAATTCAAACAACGCATTTTTTTAATTCTTACCTTTTTCAAACTTTATTCTAAAATTATTCTTTTATTTATTTTCGTTTTAAAATTTGGAATTTGAAATAATAATTTTTAATTTGTTGCAAATTGCGCGCCACACGGTGAACAAGTAAACTATTTTTTTCAAATGATTTAAATTAAATAATTAAATTTTAACATTTAACATTGATGACTAATTGACATTATCAAAATTCCAACAAGAACTAATTAACAAAATCTGATCTAAAATCTACTGCAACGTTACATAAATCTTTTTAAAAAAATATTATTTTTATTAGGATTGGAAAATTATGTAGGTAGCAAATACAAAGAAAAAATTGATCACATGTCATTTAATGACAATATTAAAAATCACCCACAGAACACGAGTAGGACTACTGATTCCTCCTAGCTAGCTGCAGCATTGATCTCCATTGATATCGTTTGGTGGTCATTTGTTGTTGGTTCTTCTTGTGGCTGAACTCGCGGTTGTTCTTGTTGTCCACTCAATAGGGGGCAACCGCGCATTACATTCAGTTCTTCAGCTTAAGCAGATTGCGTTTGAATCGATTTCTCGTAAAGGGGTAGGAGGAGGCCCTCCCAAGACGAAATACAGTAGCAGTCAACAACAATGAACAGCGATTAGTCGATGCCATGTTACATTTATTCATTCGATAAATTCAACGAATCCAACAAACATTCATCTCAAGATACAATTTTAAATTAAATTTTATTATTTGTTAAAATTCGGATCACGTAAACCTGCTTTTCGGGCACGTGCAACTTGAATATAAATTATTCGTGATTGCTGATTACGTAAAAAAACTTGATCAGCAAATAAAATTTTACAGCAATTATTCAAACAAATTAAAGAAAAAACATTTGCTTGCTATAATAATCTTAAATGCATAAAGATTGATGTGAATTATGATTATGACTTCTTTCTATGGGCGAGCTTGATGTTTTCTCGAGTTTCGTTATGATCTCGTTGAAATATGTTGATTTTTTGATTTCTCGGTAAACGACGACGTTCTTTTTATTCGTATTAATAATATCCACACGCATATGTGAACAAGAAGTGGTCGTTGAAGGAACGAGGCAATAAACAGGTAGCCAAAATGGGCATCGTAATAACGTTCCATGCGCATGGAAATTTAGATATTCAGATTAACCAGAAGGACTCGCACCGAAAGGCAATTTAATAAACGCATAAATACAATTCAAAATGCAGATGAATACAACTACAACAACAACAACAACGAAAAAAGTCTATAGCTTTGAACTCTTTGTGTCTTCTTGTTTCTTTTCATTCATTATTTCATATAAATTACCTGATTTTCTTAATGTATAGCAACTGATAAGATTCTCTTTTGAGTTGGAGATTGAGACGACGCAAAGACGACGAGGACACTTTTAACCAAATTGAAATTGAAGATTTGCTTAGTGCAGATGCTTCCATTCCAGATTGACTTCAATTCGCGTTAGAAGATTGAATATAAGTTGAAGGTATTAAGGACAATTTTTAATTATGCAAATTTCGAATTAATTAATTAACTGAAATCAGTAAGGATCTTCCTTAAGTAATTAATAAAAGCGACGCTTTCCATTAGACGAAAGATTTTCTTACACTTCCTCTGCGTGTTGAGCTTCTTGTACTCTTCTCAAAACCTAGTGTCACGTGCTAATAAACATACAACTTGATATCGCGATCGCAACTTGAAATACAATATTGAACAATAAATACAGTTAGTAATCGAAACTTGTGTTATTCGTGAGCGAGTTTCAACAATTGAAATGGAAACTAGCAGTAGCAGTACATATTCCTATCGTATCGACATTGCATGAAATGAATAAACATTCAAACAAAACTAAAACATTCAATGCTCGTCGCTTGTTCGCTTGTGGTGTTTTGATACTTTGAGTATAGATGAAAATAGACAAAAGAGCGAAAGGCGAAAGGAAACTCGACAACGACAACGACAACTGACTCTATCAGCTAAGCAAAACGGCATGCTTGGTCAGTCGACTATAAATGGCAAACGTATAGAATATAGACGTTTATTGTGCGGTTATAGACAACCCCTTGACTATGGCTATAACTTTACTTGGACATTTCGACGACAATAAAGCGCTATCAGTTTCAGCTTGCGCCTACTTTACATGCGCGCGACAGCCAACAATCAACAAAAGAATTTTTACTTTCTACTTCTTGTAGTTTCTAATTTGTTTGTTTGATTCGACGTGCTGGACTTAACTCGCCCTCATCTGCGAGCGACGAGCGCAAAAACTAATTGTAGGGGTGACGCCGAAACGAGATAAGAACACAGGACTAGAGTAGCGCAAAGGGTTCCCCGAAAGGAGGCGAAATAGTGGAGGATAAAAGGCAAAGGCGTTCGGCTACTGGCACAATATCCTATTAATTGCTAAAAGGATAAAAGGCCAAGCGCTACTCTGGCCGCCGTCCAGACAATACAACAACAGGACATGTGTGCGGTTATCGCAAAGAGACATGTATTGAAATGCGTAAAAGGACCTTCGCAACCAAACCGAACTAAAAGGGTTTGAATGTTTTTATTATCCTCTATTAGTTTCGAGGACTTTGCTCCTTCGAGTCGCCTAATTAATGCCTGCTATTCGCTAATAGTTGGATTCAAACAGACTTATTGATTTAGGACTTTTAAATTTATGTTGTTGCAAAGTGGCGCCCTCAACTCATTTACTAAGTTAGCCGCTCTTATTCAAAAGGCATGGAGAACTAATTTTTTTTCTACATAAATTACTGCAATTGGACTCAAAGAGAATATTGCTTTAGGACTTTTAAATTTATGTTTGCTGAAGTATGTAGGATGTAGGACGAACATCATCATAGTCCTAGTCATAGTGTGAACGTTTATGACTCTATTACTTTCGCTTTCGCACAGTTTCCTAGTTTGTTCAATGCTCTAGCGAGTGCTGAATAGGAAGCACACACACAAACGTGGCGAAAACGCATTCCACATTTGAAGATCCTTCGCATCAGCCAACTTTCGCTTTCTTTCGACTCATTATGGTCGACTGTTATGGCTTTTAACAACAAGTTGCCCTTTTAAAGCGACTTAAGCATGTTTGACTATAGGCTACCCAACAAACTTTTACTCAATTTAAGCCACAATGGTTCAAAAATGGTTTAGAAAAGTTTGGAATAATTTAATTCATTTGTGATGAACGTCGAAGTGATAGTGATGTGTTAATGTAATATATTTACGGCACATTATCCTTGATTATCCTCTCGCTATGGCATACAATGCAGTCGTAAATAAACTAAAAGTATTATTCGAGTGTGCTCTATGCGCGCAATTAGAATTCAATTAAAAGCTGCTTCGGTTTCCCGTTTATTTGCGCCCAAAACATAGCGGCGAATTTATTCGTTCACATTTGGCTCTCGCATTGCTGATAAAGGTTGTCCAAACCGGCGCGTTTCAATTGTTGTAAATTTTGGCAATGTTTGGATTGCCTTGCAGGGGATATTCAAAGTGCAATAGTTGTTTTTGCAAATTTATGGCACGTTGAGCGCACATGTGCGAATTATTTATCGAAACAAGTAGCTCTAACTGCAGCCAAAACCAACCAAAGACGATAATTACTGTTTGATTGTGCGCGCAAATAATTTTGCATTTGCGTTTAGAAAGATACGACGAGCAAGCAGGTACTACCGGAAAACGGTAACCAGTTAATTCCGGTTTAATACCCAAGGACGTATTAAATTTTGCCGACAATTCCTCTCCATGTGGATGTGGCGTGGAAAGAGGGAAGAACAGACAGCGAGTGTTCATAACCGAAATCCACCTTACCGGACTTAATTTGCTTTTAATACTCTGATAGATAATTTATATCCGTTCGTAATAACTTCCTGCATCAGGAGCTGTATTCGTATTCATTCATTATTTGGCTTGGCGAAAGGGTTGAAAGCAAATTTGATGATCAAAGATCAAAGTTAAGAAGTTAAAAACGCGCATTTCAACATTTTTGATTCGAACAAAGAAAGAAGGATAATTACATTAAGCCAGACAACATTTTTAATTTCTTGATTTATACGCAAGGATTGCGTATTATCCTGCTGTGCAACTAAATATCCGTCTACCGCAATTCGCTTTGTTTATGTGAAAAAGTCGGAAAAAGCAGTTGATGTAAACGCACGACGACGCGTCTTCGGTTGCGTCGCAATGAATTTATTATCCTTGTTGGAAGGAGCAACCCCTGCATTAACCCCATCCTCTCATGCCAAGTCGACGGTCCAGGACCTTTGGCCATTCGTTTCTAAAAATGCGCGCGTCCTATGAAACATTATTTATTCAAAACGAGGGGACAACAGAGAGTCGCCGCGGTTAATTGAGAATTATGACAATTATGTTTGCAAAAAGGGGTGTCGGTATGTGGCGAACGCCTTCATCATGAGAAAACAGACTAAACTTGTCCTATTCGTCGTCTCTCATTTTTCATTTTTTTTAAACTTTATTTCTTTACTAAAAAGTTGACTTAATTTTTTTCATGGCAAAAAAAATTGTTGATGCATTGGTTTGATCCGTATAGGTAATTTTTAAATTTGGACAAAACCCGAAGGGATGCAACGATCCAGTTACATTCGTTAGGTTTAGCCTGACGAAAAATGTTCCTGCTGGGACGAATCGAATTAATATTCATTTCGAACACGCATGTATGGCAAGAATCTAGCAGTTTCTCCTGCTCGGTTTCGTTCCGGTGCGAATGTTTTTTCGTTATCGTCCCTGATATTAATCATCCCCTTGTGTTCTCTTCGTTTGCGTTTTTTTCGTAATTACCACAGCTTAACAAACCTACCCATTAGGAGTATGATACATAACAAGAGCGACGGCTAGAAATAAAGCAGGATGCGCGGACTATAAGATACGAACGAACGCAATGATTTCTCGCATTTTTAATTAGTTTTATCGTTAAAAATTATTTTTTTCTCGCGGGAGAGCAATGCCAGAAACGCTAATGAATGCCAAGTATTGCCATCGCACATTTCGGTTTCGCGCAAGTTTTGATATATACTTTTTTGCATCTTGAATTTTAAAACGAGGACAGTAAATTAAAAATTATGTTTCCGGCGCGAGAGGAGAACGCAGCCGTTCGTTAACAAACGACGTTCGTTATCGAGCACTGGAATCGTTCACAAATTATTATTTTAATTAAACTTTTCCACCGTCACCAGCAAGCATCATCTAAACGCGCGTGCACGTTCTGCGCGAAAAATTATCCATTTGAAAAAATTCCGCATAAATTTCACGCGTATCTTGTCTGCTTGCCCGGCGCCTCCACACGGCTTGATTACCTTATTCTCCCATTAGAAACGTGATAAATTAATTTAATTATATTTTTTACAACTCGACGTTAAAAACGAAATGTTTTCAAAGAGCTTCAATTGTCTTCGATCCATCCATGGGTCACAATTACAACTCATTGTCAGTAATTTCCCGAGCGTGTCTTGCACACTACAAGAATGTCCTTTCACCCCATTCCGACTCGTCCGGCAGCACCTCCGCACTTGGCGCAATTTACGAGTGCCACTTGCGTTGCGTACGCGCGTCTATTGCTATGTTTAAGCTCATCGAAATTGGTTGAACACAGAATTAGAGGTCGAAAGCAACCGATGCGAACCAAGTGAATCGAAGTCGTGTCCGAAAATTGTTCGCTCGAAACACAACTCGAACGCATTCTGACCGCCAGCATAAATACGAACGGGAACGCTTTCCCCAATTTACAGTTACACTTCTCGGGTACAACTTGACGACTCTCCACCTAGTGTTGCCGCCCTGGCGTGCTCCGAAGCGCCGCGGAAATAAGTAGCGCTTGCGAACACTTCGTATGGGTTTGATCATTCAGTTGACCGTTTGTTCATTTATTCTTTAGTTAGGTACGAATACGAATTCGGCGAAATTCTCTTTTGATTCGAATTGTTCGGGCGTAGTTTGGTTCGGCTACTATGGAGTTGCCATTACCCGATGTGATGATGGTGGTAGTAACCCTCGAGAGGGGTGAGTTTTCCCCATACACTGTTTACTATTTAGAGAAAACCGAACGAACGATGTGGGTTGATTGCAATAGTTGTACCTACTACTTCTACTAGTTGTGTATAGACGGTCAGTTTCTAATTGTGTCCGAGTTTAATGATCCGACGATGCATTCGCCATAAAGTAGGACATAAACTTTAATTGATGGTAAATTACTAATTTCCAATATTGTTGATATTTTGCCCGAGGGAATAATACCTATATGCGAATAATAGGTATTTGACATTCGTTTTTTAATAATTTTCGGTATTATTGGTGTTGTCGGCGCTGGGGAATTCCTTCGAGGTAGATTATTGCGGTCGATGTGGGTTGACACATGCCGACACGCCGACACGATTTCATAGATTTCCCAAACCGCCACCACCGAACCAATATCTGAACCAATCGGTGCATGACAAGTTATTTTACACATCTACGATTTTAGCTCGCAAGAGCTTTCAGGATGCGAAGAAAAACAAGTCAACAAGTTGCATTAAATGTAAAAGATCATAGACGGGAAGACTCGAGGGAGTCGTGAATATATGAACATCTATGTATATCATTATCTGAGGCACGTTCTTAACCAAAGAAACTTTGATTGCGTTTTACTTTTATGTGTGACTTTGTTGATGCCGGAATCGAACAACTAATCTCCGTTCACTATTGAGATTTTTGAAAATAAATCGTTAAATAAAGCGCACTTTTTTATCAATTTCAAGTGCCCAACATAGGTAATCTGAATCGTGAATGGAGTTTAGTTGACTTAATGAAAAATACATTTTTAATCAGACAATAAACGTGACTAATTAAAACGGCGCAACTTTAGATTTGCACCTTATTTAAGATAGATGTTAAAGCAACATGTACTATTCCATTCTATTATCTATTGATGCGTGTAACATGTATGAAATGTCAACATTTCTAGTTCTGGCAACGTTTCGTTGTTTACATGGCGAGTTGTTGACACCGCCATCAGCAAAGTACAAACCTGGGAGTCATTGATATTACACGTGTATATAAATATACATTAATACAAATAGCTATCATCAGCAGCAGTCCAAATTTGCACAAATGTAGAAACAGGCGCATAAACCGAATTGCGTTGCTGGAAGTGAGAAAGTTTTCGCATAACGCGTAAGCGTCACCAGAAACGACGCATTTTTTTCCAACAGGAAGCGGAAGCGCCAAATGCGAAATGCAAAAATTGCCAGCGATCTATTACAATTTATTGAATGATACATCAACATCGCTTCGCTTCATCTAGTGTGCATCTTTTCTTATGTTGGGGGTGCGCGCATTAAATATGTGGGGAGATGTCGAGAGGGTGTGAATTGGCATACATTGTGCTAACTTCCTGCGGAGAAAATTTTATTTCTTATATGCGGCAATATTTTAAAATTGTTGACAAACTTGCGAAATCTCCCCAGACGTTATTATTGCGGATCGAATCCGCTGCATGAATATTCATGTTGTGTGTATTTATTGAAGGACACTAACAGCGAAATGTCATTTTCTCCACCCTTGCACCCTTTTAGACGCACATCTCTGAAAGTCTAAATGTTAATATTTCTTGCACTTAGCGCACACTTAAAGAGTTAACGCATTCTTATTAAATCCGGCCATTTGAGTGTCTGCATAATTTATCTAATATTTTAACATTTTAAGTGCCAGGACGAAAACCGCAAAAACATTTGAACGACATCAAGTTTTCAGTTTTGCGCACTTCATTAGAAGAACTTAAAGCTTTGCTTTGAAGTGTGTATAACTTTGAGTAACTAATAGATGTAAATGAAGAAATATTTATTTACTATTTGAGATTAACAGTTGAGAAAATTTATTTGAATTAATTCTTCTTTTTAAATTCGCATAATTTTTTCATTAAAATTGCCCATTTAAATATTTATTTTCATTTTGTGATAATTATTTGTTCTTTGTTATTCATAAATGGATCGTGAATGTTCAAGAAGTAAAATTTTCAAACTGTGGAGATAATTTGGTTATTTGTTGCATTCATATGCGATCTGGCTATGCATCATTAACGCTGAAACCCATCCGAGGCGCGAAGAATGGTGACGTTCTGATGTAGTTATCTGTTTATAGTTGGTTAATTGCGATATAGTATTGGTATCCAAGTGCTATCCACTTATAAATTAGTTCCACTTGCGAATAGTTAGCTGCCTGCTCGTTGTAGCATTATTTGAATTAGCTCGAATTGGGCAGTGTGCAAGAGTTGAGGAGTTTGTTGGAAATCTATAGAGTTGAAATCGACTCAGTCGAGCAAAGCAAGTTATGATGGAAGTAACTGCTGTGTAGTTATAGTTTCGGAAGCAAATTGAAATTGTGTTTGCTGCATCTAAAACTATCCAAAGTGCGCGCATAGTAATTGATAACAGTCTGAGATAATTCTATTAGTTATACACATTCGAACACTTCCACTACATAGGTGTTGGGCGAGTTTATCAAAAAGTTAATACCTAAATTAATAATTTGCTAAGATCAACAAATGCCGACTATGAATATGAATCTACTTAGCTGTTTTGTTTTGCTTGCGATTTAATTCCTGGGCTTTCGCCGAGAATCTAATAAGACAATATTTAAAGGAAAGGTAACAAGGTAAAACTGCTAATACGTGCGCGCACGGTCTTTAACACTTTGTCTTGAACAACAAACCAGCCGAGATTAACATCCATTAGTTGTCGCCGTGCGCAGATATGATGTTTACTTATTGTACGAATGTGAGCAGCGGCATGTGGCTTGAAGGAGCTTTGCGAAAACGTTTAATCGGCGCTAATCGCATTACCCGGCAACTATGTTGGGCAAGAAGGGCTTAAAGCATGCATGCCAAGGGATGAGAGGCCAGCAAATGTCATCCGAAGAAAGGTATTATCACTAATTTAGATCATTAACATGAGCGAGATTTTTACACAAAAAATTGCGCATGTTTACTGCCTCCTGCCCGGCGCCTCCACTTCGGGAGGTATTTAGCGCTCGAATTAAGTCGACCATAAACGCGACGTTCTTCTGCCGGTGACGGCCACGAACGAGTCCTCAGAATGTTAGCAAACTGCATCCAAATTTATAATCATTGGTGAGACAAAGAGCTAATTCCGAATGAGGATTATACATGTATACATGGGGTGAGTTACATGCTGCTTGCGTACAACATTCAAGAAATTTGCAACATTTAGTATGTGTGATGTGTGCCGTACGCCTGAAACATTCAACAAATTTCGAATTTCTGGGACAATGACAACTCAGACGACATTGCTAATTAAATATAACAAACATTACATTATATTTCTACATGATGGCGAGCATTTGCACTCTTTTTAGCATTTATGCTTGCTTCCACTTGCGCGACCCTCTCATCTGCGCTCTGACCTTTTCCACTCATATAGCTCGCGAATAGGGCTGGGCAAGATACACCAAAATAGGTATTTTAAATACAAAAACAATAATTACAATTTTTAACAAAGTATTTGTAATACATTTACAAAATATAAAAAAAATTTATTTAAAAACTGTGGAAATTCGGTTTTGTTTTAATTTTGTATTTGGTATTTTTCTTTGTATCTTCAAAAATGTACAAAAAAGTATTTTAAATACAAAATATAAGAAAACGATCAATGTATTTAAAAAATAAGATAAAAATACTAAATATATATTAAATACATGTATTTTAAGTACTGGCCAGCCCTGCCCACGAATATGAATAAATATATACAATTATTACTTGCACATGTTTCGTTCGTACATTCGCGCGCGCATATTTTCTGTCTATAAATGTGTGCGAAGCGCATATCAAAGCTTGTCGCGTGTCCTTTTTTTGCTCGAGTGCAAATGTCAACGAGTTGGCACTCCACAGAGATAGGACGAACGCATCATCCGAACGAAAGGTTTTCACCGATTTGACGTTTCGGAAAATGCGGTTTTCAACTATTTCGCCCGCAGACTCGCCTCACGCAAAGATCATTACGATTTCTGTCACAATATTTTAATCCTTGCTGCATACGCTTTGAACAATCAAGATTTGGGCAAGTGTATAGCAAATTATCCGCATTTGATGTTTTGCCTCCCGTTTAATGAAAGGTGATGCTAAAGTTTGCCGAAGCAAGCGCTCGTTTGATTGTTCTATTCGTGTTTGCTGCGTCTACATATTTACCTATTGTTTCATGTACACTCGCACGAACGAGCCGAATTGACATAAATCAATTAAAAACTACTACTGTTGCAGCGCGCGCTTTGCAAGAGGCAATAATTGCATGCAGCTCTGATTCGGCGAAATTCCAAGACATTTAGCAAGCGTCTAAGTTTCGGTTTGACGGGTTATTTCAAGTGTCGACATTCGCACGATTCGATGCTGTCGTCGTCTTGCGAGATTCATCTATATGTGCTTGTTTGACAACGTGTTTCGAGTGGTGCGTTTAATTAAATAACTACGAATCGGATACTACTTAGTTTACTATTAGTTTCAGCCATCATTCAAGATCCCCATTTCAATGAAAACCACTTAAATTCGCAACATCAACACCCAACAAAACGAGAACGATACGTTGCGAACAATTGCCGCCTTCGTCTTGGATAAATTTAATTAATTCACTCACATTTCAATTTGTTGCTTTGCGCGCGCGGTTTTTGCATTTTTACCGCATTATGCATTATAGGCTTGGATGCTTATTATATATTGATGTGTCATTTCGCTCCCGCGTTTCTCCATCTCTTCGGAGTACAACAATAGCGCACGCTTTGATGAGAGCCAATAAATCAGGACCTCGAGAGTGTATGCAAAACGCGCTTAGCGCGCTCCCTTTTATTATTAAGGGGTTTCGCGCACCATGCCATCAATACAACAACGGAACGAACCAAACGAACGCATTACTCTTTCGCTTCCCTCACTTCGTGGGGCATAATCATCATTACGATCATCCCCAACCAAATATTACCAAATATCATATCGATATTTTAATGTCGGCGGCTCGAATTGGATGAAACCTTTCGACAGCACACTCATTCCCATCCAGAGGTACTTAAAGTGCGTTCACAACCTATTTTCCTCCTCTTTTTTCTTTCTGATCATTGAGAAACAAAGTATGTAATCATGCAAATTTCCAATGCCGAGGTTTTGACGAATTTCCACGAATTAAGCTCCCACGAATCCGAAAAAGTTGGTTTTGCAATGATGTCCGTATGTGTGTAAAAAACATATGGAAAATTTAAAATTCAAATATATTGCAACGCGTTGTACTTCTTGAGATCAGAAAGTTTGGTGTAGTGCTTACACCGTTTATTTATTTTATGTATAAAAGGAAGAAGTAATAAGATCCCCCAAGTCGATGTGGTGTTTAATTACAAAGTGAACTTTGCGAATTGCATTTGGAATTAGTTTTGTTTTTGTGCGTTTTCTCAAATCAATTTGCACATTAAAAACAAATTATACAATTGAGAATAATTCAAATGGAAAAAATAAAATGAAAAAGTCGCCGGCAAGAAGAGAGGGATAATTAAAATATGTCAACTGCAGAGATGGATTTTACACAGAACGTTAGAAACGCGGCGGCGCTCGTTTCTGAATACATGATGCTTGCACATACACACACGTAGAAATAGGGAAAATGTTAATTTTTGGACGCCGAGGGTGATGTTTACTCGTCCTTGCGAGTGAATCAGTCACATCCGGAATTATGCGCTAATGCGAACGCATTAATAGCAGCGCGCGCGCAAAAAAACAAGAACCTGCTGTTACGTATACTATTTCGCTGAAATAAAGATATTTAGTGATATAGGCGCGGATATACATAGAGTTGAGTCACATTCAGCCAGGATGTAGCAGGAGCGTGT
>JARJDT010011321.1:0-12676 GCA_030264655.1 Leptusa sp. GC000079
TGAGAAACTTAACAATTATTTTTACAATTTGACAAAACACACAGTGGCACAAGACGAAAAAGTCTTCAAATCAGGTGCTATACTTACACAATGATGTCCGTTTATGTTTCTTCTTCTTGGGCTCAATCGACTCGATGAACTCCTTGAGTTTATCGCCTTTAATCGCGTACGCGTTGATGACATCAACCGGACTTGCCTCTTCGACAATCTCGCCCTCTTCAACATCAACAGGCATCTCAATCTCTTTCGCTTTGTCAGACTCAGAATCAGCAACGACAGGTTCACTTTTAATCTTGACTTCTGTATCAACGACCGGAAGACCCACACGAACAGCCGGAGCCATTGGCGGTTCTTTGTTGATGAACGCATCAATGTCCCGCTCATCAAAGATGTTCCGGTGCAGCGAGCTATCAGTGTGATCTTTGAGGTGGCACCTCGTCGAAAACATTTGATACGATTGCGTAGTCTTCTTCTGCCGGCCGGGAAGCAACTCATTCAGATCAATAAGGTTCCTGCCCCCTGAAGAAGCACTAGACCGCGGGCAGAACTCGTCATCTTCATGCTGGTCATCTCCATCAAAGTCATCCGGTTCGGTAAACACGTTTTGTTTGCGCTTGGGCGCAGTCGCTTGCATTTCCAGTGACAAATTCGTCGAGATCTCATCAAGGTTGAACAGAAATTGAGTCTTGGGTTTGGGTTTAGGAATGGGTTTGAGTTGGGACAAGGGCAGACTGAAAATATTGTCGATCTCCTTATTGAGGTCCATTTGGAGGCTGCTTGATCTTCCGCGCCTTGCCTTCTCTATTTCCAGTTTTTCCTCATGGGAAGTTTCAGAATCCGAAGATGACTCCGATTCTGAACTATCAGACGCCGACTCCGAAGACGACTTAACCATAGTCTGTCGCAACAAAGAAGCCACTGGTACAAGTCGTTTCAAATTTGCGGTTGCAGAAACCTTAATTCTGGAATCTTCACCGTCGGTAACAACAATTCGTTTGTTGACAACTGGGACAGGGACAGGGCACCGGCGCGGATCCTGCGGTTGCGAGCCAATCACCGTGACCTTGCGGACCTGTTTGTGTTGCAGTCTGTCAAGGTGTTGCTGCTGGAAGATCCGCTCGTATTTCTTCATCCGCGGATCGGCGCACTTCAACGGGTTGTACTGCTCGAGATCAATGAAATCAATGGGTCGTTTTTCGGGTTCTTCGTCTGCCGGCGCCGTGGAAATGGACTTCAAGGAGATCGTTTCGATAATCTGCGGAATGTTCAACTTGGAATGGTTCGGTGCATCGAGGGCGCGCTCCAGCAACGTCTCGAAATCTTCCTCAATGCGGAACTGCTTCTTGCTGCTCTGCTCCCGACGTTCCCGTTCTTCATCAAAGGAAGGCAGTTTATCGCACCGTTTCTTCTTGTATTCTTCAAGCGACAGGCGCTTCCTCGACGTATCTGTCGCGGAACTATCCTCGTTGGGTGTCGCGGGGTCTTCAAGCATTACGGGCGAATCCTTGATACTCGCCGAATCCTCCGCTAGGTCATTGATTTCGTACAATTTTGCTGCTTCTTCCTCGGTTTCGGGCACTATTTCTTCAATTCCGATGATGTCTGACGGTGTCTCTTTCAATTGCGCTTTTGTCTTAACCGGCATGGACTTCGCTGAAGATGTCGGTGACAAATCCGAGGGCAAATCATCGATGACAACATCAACAGCAGGCACGTCAAGCGCCATGGACTGATCTTTTTCTGTGTCTTCAATTGGGTCTTTGTCCTTGTCATCCTTCTCTTTGGATTTTTGAGGTGATGCCAGACAAGAGGGCGGGTTTGACAGCGACTGCTGTTCGATGGTATCCTCGACCAAGGAGTCCATCTTCTTGTTGCGCGCGCTGGGCGTCTTGATTTTCGCCTTGGTCCTTTCGTCCTTTGACAGGACGCTGAAGTTATACTTTTTGCTAATGTATTTCGTGCTCTCTGGAGCAAAGTGAATGTCTTCATTGAGTACCTTTGGCACCTTGATGTCCTTTTTGTCTGTTTTTGGGTCCTTGATGTCCTTTCTTCGTTCCGATGTGTGTTCTTCGCGCTTTTTCGTCTTATCATGTTTGTTTTCAGGTTTATCTTCAGAATGATGTCGTTTGAGTCCTGTCTTCAATGACTCTGTCGAACTAAGTCGCTCTTTTCTGGACCTTTCTTTCTCCTTTTCCTTTTCTTTGTCCTTTGCCTTTTCTATGTGTTTATCTTTGTCGGACGATAAAGACCTCTTTCTTCTATCGTCATGTTTTTTGGGTCTCTCCGCGGGTTTCTCCTTCTTTTCTTCTTCTTTGTCCATTTTTACCTTCTTCTTCTCCGGTTCTTCGGAATGAGAATGAGAATGTGTACGTTGCCGTTTGACGGTCTTCAAATCTGCCCCAGCGTGGACGCCATTTTGTTGTGGCTTTTGCGGTTCGCCATCGCTTCTTCTTCGTGGCGGTTGTTCTCTCTTCTTCGGCGTTGTGGTTTCTTTCGTCTCTTTACCATCCTTGCGTATGACTGGCACGTACTCGTCGAAAGGAATATCCGCCGCTTTCTTCTTCATCACAGCGATCTTCTTCTTCAATGCGACCATCTCTTTGAGCTTTTCTTCGCGATCTGTCAACTGCCTCTTTCTCTTTGAGGCCAAATGACGGCGCACTTGCTCCCGATCCGATTCTTTCAACTTTACAATGACTTCTTTCAGAATAGGCATTTCTTCAACTTCATGTTCTTGGGGACAAACTTCTTCAATTTCTTGATGTTTTTCTACAACTTGTTCTACTAGTTCTTGTTGTTGTTGTTGTTGTATTTGTTCTTCCACTTTTTTCAGAAGTTCTTCAACACTGTCGCGCACATCACTCTCAATCGATTCACTATCGTCACTTTCTTCATGCTTTTCTGGTGTTTCTTCATCTGGGTCATTGGTTGTTTGAAGTGGTGAAGGTTCTGGCATGTCTTGGCTTTCTTCCTCATCGATAAAGACAGCTTCTTCCAAGTCGGCAACGTCCATAGGAATCTCGTTAGTTTCAATTTCTTCTTCTTCGCCGACGGTTACTTCATTGCATTGATCATTGAAGATCACTTCGTTGCATAGCTCCAATTGTGGCATCTCGAAAACTCCTATTTCTTGTTCTTGTTCTTCGCATTGTAAATCTTCAACAAAATGTTCTTCAATGGTTTCTTCTTGAGTAGTTTCTTTGTTTTCTTCAATTTCGGATTCCAATTGAGGCATTTCCATTTGTACTTCAACTTCTTTTTCGTCTTTTGTGTTTTCTTCATCGTTCTTTTCAACTGGTACTTGTACTTCTTCACGTTGTTCTTCAACTTGCTCTGCAGGCTGTTCTTCTTCCACATTTATTTCTTTCTCAGTTTCAGTTTCTTGAAGACTATCAACAACTAATGGAATTTGGGTAACTTCTTCAACAAGTGGGGGTTCTTCTTGTATAAGTGGCGTTTCTTCTTCTATTTGTTCTTTTTCTTCTTCTCTTAGGACATTTTCTAATTTGTCCAAGTGACTTTCTTCAGTTACTTTCGCTTGTTCATCTTGACAGATGGATTGTTTAAGGTTAACTACAGAAATATCACATTCTGTCAACGGTAAGATTTGAAGCAATTTCTTCCCGGCGTTTTCCGTTACTATTATTTCGAACACTTCACCGGCGATTTCAATCTTCATTTTATCACCCTTCACCGAAGTACGCTCCGTATCTTCAGTCATCTTCTCATCAAGTTTGGGTTTTTTCCTCGTTTGTTCACTTTCCGAATCGGAATCTGGATCTGAATCAGTCAAATCGAGTGTTTGAGTTGACTTTTCGCTCATTTGCCTCTGTTCCCGAACGGTTGTTTCCGTTTCCTTAGCAACAATGTTTGTTGTTGTTTCTGTTGGCAAAAACAACGGGTTGGAATCGTCACTGGTATCATCTAACAAATGCTCGATTTCGTTGAGTGGCTTGGGAATCTCTTCCAAGTTAGACCCAGGAGTTTTGGGCCTTGGTGACAAGTCTTCAACATCTTCAATTTTCGTCGGTTCAGATGATTTCGCACATTGCTCACTAGTTGCATTTGTTGTTGTCTTAATTACAGAATCTGTTTTCTTACCAACAGTATTTTGGTTCTCGTCCAGATCAACATCAGGCGCACTTTGTTCTTTAGATTCTTTGGCATTGTTATGCTCACCGAAAACAATAACCGAATTCGAAGCCTGCGCACTTTTATTCGACTTTTCCCCATCGAGGAACTTCTTCGTCTCAGAAATAACCGAAATCCCCGACCCGGATTCTTTGATGACAGTTTCCTGCGTACTTTGCGTCTGATGTTGGGTCAAGTTCAAGGGCGGGGTGATGACCGAAGGCGCCTGATTGGCTTGACCCTGACCCGTGTTCTCTTTGCCTTTCTGCGCATCGTTCTGCGCAGCTGCTTTAGACCCGGATGTGCTAAGATAACCCTTAATATTCTCCGGCAGTTTGTCCACCTGCAAATGTATAAACTCCCCGATATTCTCGGACGGGATCTCAGTAGCGCCCAGAATATACAAGCTCTGCTCCCCTTCCCCTTTATCATCAGCGAATTCATCGTTCCAGTTCTCCAGAAATTGCTTCAGCCCAGACTTGCCGCCTTGCGGGTCGGCGAGCGAATGCTGCGGTTGCATCTCACTGAGTTGCTGGTAACTCGCCGGCATCTTCCCAATCAACTCTTGTTGCATCTGTGGAATTAGGTAATCCCGCCGATTCTGGTAATGCTGCGCATACTCCAACATCTGCCCACTGCTGCAATTGTAATTTGGGGAAACACGCGGCGCATACGGAATACCCCCATCATGAAAGATCCTCCGCGGTGAAATATTGCGCAGATCAAACGGAATCTGATGGCTCTGCATGTATTTCGGATTCGCATTGAGGTTGGGATTGGGGTAGGTGTTTGCTCGGTACAGATCGTTTTTGGAGGCAAAATATTGCATGTTGTTCCCCGTCCCCACTGGAACCGAAGAAGTGGCGTTCGCTGGAACTGCATAGTTCCGGTAGTTTCGGTATTGCTGCACATGCGCATGCGCATGTCGATTAGGCGGGTACTGATAGAGTTGTTCCGAGACATTCGCAGGAGGTCCCGGCGCGAAACTCAAATAGTCATTCTGGTGGTACTGATGGTTACGGTTGTAGTTCAGCTTAAAGTTCTGCATGGGCATTGAGGACGAGTAGGCGTAGTCCTTCAAATGATAAGGATTGACATGAGATTCCTTGGGTGCGGATGGGGAATATGGCAACATGGTAGGTGCGGGGTTGGACCCTGCGTAGTGCTTCATCGGACCCTGGGCTTGGACCTGTTGTTGCAGCTGCTGCAGCTGATGGTGTGGACCTTGTTGCACCACCGAACAGAGGTCCATGTAGTCCTTGTCCTTGCTGCTCGAATGTCCTGGTTTCTGGATCACTGGCGTGCTGAGATGGTGGGACGCTGGCTCCACAATCTCCGAGTACTTCACCGGGGAGAGCTCCTTGAACGGTTGCAACCTGCCAAAGAAGACAAAACAAACGTAAATAAATTTCGCCGAGTGGGAGGACCCTTTGAGGGGTGGGGGGGGGCTGTTTACCCTGCGGCGTACTCCGAAGGCGCGTACTGATGGTACCGCGCTGGATAGGTGTCATTCGCGCGGGGGTAGTGCGCATGCGGCGCCACGCGTGCAATTGCTTGCGCTTCGCCTGTTGCGGGCGCTGTATCCGGCTGGGATTTCTCGTCCTTTTTGCGCCATTGGCGCAGACTCGCTGTTGATCCCTAATTATCACCAGAAAAATAACGTCAAAAATCACTTCAATAACAAAGCCAACATTCGTTTACTGCGTTGAGGTCTGTTGCATGTCCTGGTATGACTGTTTGACTGATGTTAAGTTGCTGTTGTTGTTGGACTTGTTGCAGGGCAACTGATGCTGCGTTAGTAGGCACATTGGCGTTGTTGTTCGGGTTGATTGCTGGGAGCGCTGCGGATGTCGCTGACGATGCCACGATGGGAGGATAATGCGGTTGTTGTACTTGTTGTTGTTGCAGGTGGTTGCTGGACATCGTTGCAGATGCCTGCTGACCGTATTGGATTCCAGCATGATGCATCAGGCACTATACAACCAAAGAAACAACAACCATTTTTACTTTCTGCATAATTTTTACCGGATTATTCGGATATCCGAATAGTACACGGGAAGTATCCGAATTCGATACGAGCAATTTTATTTTTTTTTCGAAAATTTTGGTAAGTGTAGCCTTCTCAAAATTTTCGACCAAAAAAATAAAGTTCAAAAAATTCAATTCTTTCAGGTAAAAACGGTTCAGAAATACGTTAATAATGCACTATGCAAACTATGGGAGATACAGAAAAGTCTCAAATACAAAAAAGACGCAGAATTTAATTGCCTTTAAGTTCCCTGAAGACATTTTTGCATAAGGGCTGTCCAAATATTCATGTAAAAAAGACAAAAATCGCAATAACAAGCAAACTATGGGAGATACAGAGAAGTCTCGAATACAAAAAAGACGCAAAATTTAATTGCCTTTAAGTTCCCTGAAGACACTTTTGCCCTAACTATTATGGATTTCCAGATATTCGCGAAAAACCACCGAAAAAAAGACAAAAATCGCAATAACACGCAAACTATTGGAGATACAGAAAAGACGCAGAAATTTCGAATCTTTTTAAATTCAAATATTCGAATATCGGAAAATTTGAGGAAAGTATTAGGAAAGTAAAGAAAGGATGCAAGTTGAATGACTTTGTATGTAAATTTTGCAGCGGTTTTCGGCACGTTAACACAACAACGCTAACAAGTTGTTAATTGCTTGTTAAAACACATAAGTTGAACATGAGTTGAAGCGTTTCGTTTCGTTTACATAAAGTGTGAAGTGTCTCTTGCATGTTCCACCATGTTCATGTTGTTGTTGTACTTACAACATTTCATTTTGTAATGCGTGCATCGCATCGTCGACTCAAGTCATAAATTACAAGAAGTGTTAAGTAACTAAAGTAACTTAACTCAAACTCACTGAAGTGACTTAACATTGACATTGAATATTTCTCACTGAAAGAATAGAAAAGTGATTTCCAAAAATTGAATATGAATGTGAAATTGTTGTTGGTTGTTGATGCTATTGAGAGTAAACAGTAAATATATTAGAAAGAGGAAGAACGCCGAGTGATCAGTGATCGAATTTTTCGATAACCTAATGACATTCGGCATTTACAATTCGAAGTCAAGCATTGAGTCGAGCGCGCGCTTAATCTATCTAAGATGATTATCATCAAATTCAAATAACACCAAACGACCAAACAAAACATCAAAACATCAAACACTCAATAATTATCTCCAACTTTATGTAGTTGCTGCCAACTTCCACATACTCATGTCATTTATACGTATTTTAAATTTATTTATGGCTTGTAACTTTATTTGTAGAATTTCCCTTTTGCCATTTGATTTGCATTTGCCATCACATTAGTTAGAATTTGAAAAACAATGATTGGCGTTGAACGCAAAAGACTTGTTCTTCAATCATTTTTAGTCGTCCAAGAATCCTTAGGTTGTTTTGTTTCGATAAACTTTTCTGCCAAATACATATTTTAGGAATTACGTAAACTACGAAAAATTAAATTTTAATAGTGTTTGAAAACAAACGTAATTTATGGATGAGAGGAGTGTGGACGACCGGAAGTTGGCAGGAAATTAGCTCACTCGAGTCACAACATTCTCGCAGGTATTGCATTTCACCTGGTTAGTTTTGCTAGTTTGCCATACTATGTTTATAAGTCAATATTGAAATGTGAACCATCCAACGAAGAACGAACCCAACCCTCAACAAGATCATATTTCTTCATTGCCTTTACAACATTACAACTATTTTTTATGTACATTTATTTTCTAACAAAATAGACAAATCGTCAAAGCAAATAAGCAAATGTCTTAAGAGGTTCATACTTAAATGCAGAGCTTGCCAAAATAGAAATAGAAATATTTAAATAGACTTTTTGAAATACTTTTTCTATTTTGTTTTTCTATTTGAAATAGTTTCAATGTAGAAAAATCTATTTTCTATTTTCATTTTTACAATTTTTTTTGTGTACACAACTATTTGTATTTTAAAAAAAAATTGTATCTTTGTATTTGTTTCTATTGGTTTATTATTAAATTTGCAGAAAACACTATTTTTAACTTTTATAAATACTTAACGGGGACTATTTTGTATTCTATTTTAAATACATTTAAAAAAAACTATTTTGTATTTTATATTTAAATAGATTTTCTAGTACAGAAAATAGACTATTTTAATTTCTATTTAAAATAGTTTTCAAAATGGTAGGTATTTTCTATTTTATTTTCAAATACTTTTTTTTACTATTTTAAAATTAATAAATACACGTGATAAATAATAAGTGGTTGGAGGGGGGAGGGGATGCGAAGAACATATTTGATATTAGTCATTCGGCAAGTAATTATCATTATAACTGTATTATTTATTTATCGTTATGAAGATATTAAGCGAATTAAAAACTATAATCATCATTTGTCTCTTTGTTTTCGTTCGTCAACGTGAATAATGCAATCTTGCTAATGATGTTTCAATTTCAAATTTATACAAATCGAACTCAAACATTTCAATAAAATTAAATGTAATCGATAACATTTAATAGTTTTAGGTAAATTTAATTAATTTATTATTCATGTGGTGCAATTGCAATGTGCAACGAAAACTCGGACGAAAACAATTGATGTTGGCAACAGGCAACAAGCAACTTAATGATATTTATTTTCCGTTTGTACGTGCATAAATAATTTATTCATATTTGTACTTGTTTATTTATTTATAGAGTCGCATTATCATTATCATTGTTATCAGTAATTCAGCACGTTGAAATGAGTGAGGCTACTCATTTCAACATTTCAAGTATTTCGTAGAAGCCAATTTATGCGTTACTAAACCCAACAACTTTTGTATTATACTTATACGCATGCATAACATAATTATTATTGATAGTTACAACTAAGAATTTATAAGTACAAATAATTGATTAAATTAATGTCAAATACAATAAGGAACAGGCACAAAAGGCACAATAAACAACAACTTTGAGTATAATTTATTCATTGACAAACAACAAGCCACTCAAGCCACAATTTTTACGTTACTTTGCAAGATTGGTTATACCTAGATTGGTTATAGACTGGTTATAGATTGGTTATTGAATGGTTAGAGGGAGCAATTGATTTCTGAAAAGTTTGAAGTTTGAAACTAATACTAATGTGTTCGGAGACAATCATCGTCGTTGTTGTCGATTGTCGAAGTCGGAGTTATCGAGTTTTCAAAGTTTGACTAGCGATAACAAAACTGCGCCACGACACAAACGAGCCATAAATAAATAGAGTGATAAGCGATAAGACGTGTGTTTTACACGGCATATTTATTTATATGTTATCTCTCTTGCCTGTTGCTTATAGCAAAACTTGTACATATTTGCGATAAGCGCACAGCTTGAAGGAATAACGACACAGCTCACATCACAAGTTAAGCAAACTGAAAATATTGCTCGCGAATCGCTCATTACTTGGAATAAAATGGAAAATCAGGCAAATAAGTTTTAAACGCAGAGAAGAATAAATTGAAAACATCGTTTGATGGCAATTTTTTGGAGCAAATCTCGTGCGATACGTGAACGCAAATATTTGCGTAATATCAATATGAAACCGAAACAGACGAAATGAACGACTAGCGCACGATTTGACAACATTCAACAACGCAATGTAATCATGTCGCAAAAGCAAGTAAAACGCGCACGAAACGAGTACAAAACTAAATTCAAGTAAATTGAAATTAAACCTTATTAATATAGCTTATTAGTAAATATTAAATCATATGAGTTTGTTGAAGTAACTTTTTTTATTTATTTATTTAAACTTTACGTTAAAATTAGGCAATTTACATTATCATTGAATGCTAAATTATAAGAAAAGTTAAGTAAAAATAAAACGTTTGCCATCAGTTGCCACTCGTGGCTTTTTCACTTTTCAGGTCGAATAAATGAATAAATTACGCAACTGAACGCTTTTTGTCTAAGAATAAAAGAATATAAGACACATCGATTATTCCAAGTTTCGAACGGAATTGAAATTGAAATTGGTGAGTTTGCCAGCAGTTAAGAAGTTAAGAAGTTAATAAGTTGAAAGCAAAGGTAACAATTGACTGTACTTGCGGTAGTCGCTTCGTTATTAGTCAATCGACGCAATTTGAACAATAAACAAAAGACAACTAGTCAACTAGACAACGTCGACAAAAATGTTGCTGATTGCTGATTATTGTTTGATAACTCGTCGTTTTGTCAGCAATTTTAATGCGCCGTGTAAGCATTTTAGTTAATTAATTTCTATTTGTTTATGTATTCACTAATTTCTCATCCATTCCGTTTTGTGTTTTTGTAATTTTCTACTTTAAAAAATTATAAAATAGAACTACATACAGGGAGTACTTTTAAACATGTATAATTGTTTAATTCAATTTGTCAACTTTTCAATAATTCAATTTTTTACTTGATAACAATCTTTGAAATTAACATTAAAATTAAAATAATTCGTTTGGGATGCCAATTTTTGAGAGAATAATGACTAAATATTGTGCAGAGTAACTTTTTACATTTTACATTTTACATGTTAATTCCATTAGACATGTTCCACCGTTCTCTCTGTATATGTAGATAACTTGTATAAAGTGTATTCAATAAAAACAAACACATGTTCTTAATTGTCTCCATACTTTCAGTTTTCACTCATTAGTTTAAAAAATTCAAATTGGAATTCCTAAAACTATATCAAGAAAATATACCAACTAAGTTAGTATAGTAAAATAAAACGATTGGAATGGACATGAATTTGACGTGAACGTGAACATGAAGTGAATTGTTGAGCATACTGCTGAGTGGTATGGAAATGTGTTGATAATGTAGGTAGAGACGAGTCGTCATGACAACTTATTGTCAATGTACTGTTCGAGTAAAAGCAGAGCGAAAATGAAAAATTCATCAACTTATCAATTGAGTACACAACAAGTCTACGTTCTTTAAGTTACTTTTGTTGAGTGTTGATAAATGCAAATTCACTTCAAAATGTTTAAACGATCTCAAAACGTTTTAAATTCCTTTTAGAAAAGGGAATGAATAACTGGATCATTAAACTAGCAACTTCTAACGATTTAATAATATGAGGGTTTATCGTGATTCTTAACGCAAATTGGAACTGTATAGTCTCTGTTTATCGATCAAATAACCAAGTTGAACCTGTTTAGTCATCCTTATAATAACTTTTTTTTTACTAGTTTTCTAGTTTTATTACAATTTCAATTTGAATTATTGCTTAGTTTTCGTTTATGGTTGATGTTAATAATAAGTTATAGGAATTCATTCGATATTATTAATATTCGTTATTTTGTTATTTATAGTTAAGTGTAGTTTGCAAGTGGACAGCAAGGTTGAAGAAAATGGTAAATAAAATAAAAGGGAATAGAAATGGATGATGAGTTCGTTTCGGTAAACATTGTAAACATTATTGAAAGTTAATGGATAATAATTATATTCATGTCACATTTGTTGATTTGTTTTTCTTTCCACCTACAGAAACTACTACAAACTAGGGATGGAAACAAACAAACAGTTGCTCATATTCATACATTTTCTATAATTCGTTTGTTATCAAAAATAGTTTATTATTTCCTACAAAAAATGTCTCAATACTAAGTAATGTAATAATCAATGAATAACAAATAACAAATAACTAACTCCATCTATATTGAATTTTCTCAACTAAGAAAACGTACTTTTTTAACTAATGCGTAAAAAGTACTTTTACGCACTAGTTGTAGCTCCATCTATTAGTAACTTTCCAAAACTTGCACAAACGGAAACATAACCATAAAAGTCGCTATTCACGCATCAGTTGTAAAAAATTTCATTATTACAGTGTATTTTTCTGTTTTTTGTGTCCTTTGCATTCGTAATAATAAAAATGATTAATTTATAAAATTTTATTCGCCGACAATAAATGTGATGTGATGTTTTTCGACGTAGCTACCTGTTGTGCTTGTGCGTTATTACAGTGTTGATTATATCGTGACCTAGAAATAGGTAAATTTCATTTCAAATGTGTGCTTCGTGATAAAAAGCGAAATGTGAAACATGTTTTTCACGTTTCAATGTTTCATTTACAATTTCCATTTTCATTACTTATTTTACTTATTTATAAAAGCTTATTATAAGCGCGCAGAGTCCATTTAATAAATATAACAAACAACAAGGACGACTTTTGATTTAAATTTGGAATTTGGTTGATGAATTGTTTTAATAATATGTTTTACACGCCAAATACTACACATAATCCACATTAATCAATACAACAAGACAAAACAAACACAAACGGCAGGCAATAAAATCAAATATAAAATTATAGTTTTTTTTTACGAAATAATCACAGTAATCATCAATGTGTGTTTAATTATGTATGCAATAAATGCTATGAAATGAAACGAAACAAAAAAGTTAGTCATTAGCATTTTGAACTTTGTCTCTGTAACATTCCTTATATGCGGAATGGAATGGATGCAAACGCAAAACTTACTTGACTTTTGTTTGTTGATGTTGCATATGAACAAGAAAAAT
>JARJDT010011330.1:0-10612 GCA_030264655.1 Leptusa sp. GC000079
AATATCAATTCTCCGGAGCCCTAAAATTTGTTGGTAAATTGCAGCATTCGGTTTACTGTTGAGAGTTTACTTGTAGTCACTTCCCCTCCTCCGACGTATTCCCGATCCCGATGCTATTTTCTCCCCATCTTTGCAATGAGTCGGCTTTGAGAGTTGTTGGTCGGGTTGTTGTAAACTTGTGTATGAACGAGTGAGCGAGATCGAGGAACACAGGAACACTGCAAGCAGAGCAGAACTCCTCCGACAAATGAAAATATAAAACGGAGAAAATAACGGATGACATTCAGGAGTTCCTCTTTTCAACGAGAATGGAAATTATTTGGAACAGAACAGGCTAGCGTGTAAGAGGAGCTAGCTACGAAGAAAACTGGCTGGATGCTCATGCTTTATGCGTTGGCAAATGTTGGCAATGCCGGGGGCTGATATCGGGGGTGTGTGCATGTAGCAACAGCGGAGGCAGCAGACACGCAGCGGTTATAAATCTGCCTGCAACATAAACAGGGCAACAGAAAGAGACTGTCGACTGACGGCAAGTTTAAGATATTTATTTGCTCGGTTTTCTTCTTATTATCGTCAATCCCTCGTTTTTCCCGACTCTGCCTCCGGAGTGGAGCCGTCGACTCGACGCGCATTATTCCAACATTTCCAGCGTTAACGCAGACAGAATCATGGAGAACATATTATCATAAGCAGTCAACATTTTTCCACCAATTATTCATCGGCAACGGGGTCGGGGAAAAAGAAATTGGTATGGCCTCCAACTCTTTAAAAAAAAATGTTTTTTTACAGCAAATACTTATTTAATTAAATAATCTAGGCCATCAAGTAACATTTTACAATTAAACAAGAATTTCGCATACATATATCAATTTGTTGGCATATAGGTTTGTCCTCCCTATATTTAACAACCTATGTCTTCCACTTATACGCGTCGCTGTAATAATTCATTTGGGTTAAGCCCCGCTACTTGCGAGTATAAATTTAATATAAAGTAAATCCCAATGTGCATGACTATAATGTTACAAGCTACATGTGAAATTTCCTTGTTGTATGCTTTTTAACCCTGACATGTACCTGACGGAAAAGCAGTCGCTGTCTGCGGAACCAGCGAAACAAGCACATCGCACTCATCAACCCACTAACTCCTCAAACATGCCCAACATTTGCAAATGAGAGAACAACGAGTGCTTTTCGTAAAAAACTTCACTTTTTACCCCATTTGATAATAAAACCTCCGAGTATACTCGAAACTTTTTGCACATGTACCCAAATCCGAAATATTCATCAAAGGACAAAGGAACAAATTCTCAGAAAAATGCACAAGCAATTATTTTTCTTTTCTCATCTCTAAAAAAACAATTTGTATGAAATCTGTATCTGCGTATAAATGCCACTTGTCGGTTTAAGCAATAATAAACCAATAAATTCATTGGATAAAATTATATTGTAAGCGATACGTCGATCGATATTTCATAAATCAATAAGTTAACTCGAGTATGCCTTCATAGCTCTCTTTATATAGTTAAAACACCAACACTTCTTTCTTCTAGTGCAAGACTCAATGATTGCTGGTCTGTTACGAGTGAATCGACGTGCAAACGCGCAACACTTATCACGATAAATCAACGATAATTTTACCTTGTCATATACTATGTTATTTATATTGACAGTTTCTTTGCGTTTAAACACTAAAAACTTTAGATTACAATATCTCAAATATGAATAAAATCGATGAAATATTACATTATTTACATTTCATGCCGCAATTTTTCTTTTCCCCTTTCTTAGGAATAATTAATTTCTGGAAGGATCTATTAAGTTAATTATTTCTATGGTGTTTGCCGTACACTCCTTGCTAAAGCAATTCTTTGAATTAATATGGTTTAACTAATTTGTTTCCACGCGATAAATAAAGCCGGGAAATTGATTATTTCCCTACTGGAAAAACCAGGACGAAAAAAAACGCTCGCAGTGTTCTTTTATCCTGATCCTTTTTCCTCCGACGAGCATTCTTTTCGCCGATTCGTCCTTTGATTTTTCGCTTTTCCTCGAGTGCAGCCCGCAAGACTTGCGCAAAACCAACAAAAGGTGAATCTTGACATTGTTTGAGCGTATTAAGTTTGCGCGAGACTCAACCCAGAACGATCTAATTTCGCAAAGTTTGCCGTTCACTATAACGAGGCGCAACGAACGCCAAACTTGCAAATTATTGATAGGAAAGTTTCATCTCGTGTATAGTCATCCCAAGACGACCAAGAGGTATTAATGGAATTTCTATGGAAAGTTTCAGTTAAACCAAAGCTAAGCTAAAGAAAGAAGCAAAAGAAGACGAATTGCGCAGAAGCAGAATTAACATTTAAAATTTATTCAAATACAGTAATGTTCTTTAGGAAGAACGGTTGATTAAGAAAACGACACGCAGCTTTCAAGATGCCTTTCGCGCTTGTCATTTTATTTCCAGTCGCCTGCTTGACGAGAGCGAGGACGAGGACGAAAGGTAATAAATGAAAAACGTACAAAAACGTCAACGTGTTTGGAGAATAGGCGTTGATAAGTTAAAGCGCTGCTTCGAGAGTGGGTATATAAACGCAATGATTTGATTATGATTGAGGGTTAAGCAGAAAGATGACATCCGTCAGGAGCTTTGTAATTATCCTGATCCTGCTCGTCGATATCACCTGCCCTACTCTATCCAACCGAGGACATAGGACAGCTCGCAGGAGCAGGGAGAAGGACGCATTAGTGAGTACTTGCTGCTTGATGCTCACCCGGATGGAGCCGAACTCGACCGAAAACGGTATTGATTCAAGCGAGTCAACAAATGAAGAAGTGTCAGAATGTGGTGGGGATGATATTTTCAGGAATGTTTCAGCAGCGAAGCCCAAGCAGGAACTCCCACGGCAGGAGACGCGCTGGGAATGGGAATGAGTTGAAGTTTTGTCGAACCGCCACCGAACCCAGGATAGCAGGAGCAGGAGCGCCCTGGTTTGGCATCAACCTAGTGCTACTTTCAGTTTAGCGTATTTCCATCTACCACCACTGTATATGGAGGGGATGATAGCGTTGAAGAGTTCGAGGGGAACTTGCGGCTCCTGCATACTTTCGTGATAGCAGGTTAAACTGCGAAGGAAGCAACTTTGCGCAACAAAGAGGGAATCGTTCATTCGTTGCGTTGGGACACTCTGATATTTGAAAACTCACTTTATACAGGATGCGACCAACTCCTGTTTTATAATTCAAGGATAAATTTCTCGTTGCAATATCAATCATCTTAACATTATCGAAAAAATGGTCATAGTTGTTTTTACTTTTTTCTTGACCATTGGATTTTTATAGTGAAGATGTGAACACACTGTATATATGAATAAAAATAAGAATAATATCACGACACTACATGACGTTAGTACAGAAAGACTGAAACGAAACAACTTCCTCTCAATCGACTGGTTTGCTGAAACGAGACGTGCGCTGTCCTCGTCCTCCTGAAGAGCGGCAACATTGGCACGAAGGAAGTGACAAGGATCAGTGCCACCGTAAGTTATATGCACTCGTTGTCTTTATGTGTATGCATTCGCAAACGAGATGTTTTATACACTGCGTCACAACTCGAAGATGTCTTATCGGCATTTCTGGTATTCCCACTTCTTCAATTTTCTTTTCGCCAACTACTTCATCATTTGGTGTGTGCGCGTTTTTATCGCATTTTAAGAACAGATCATATTTTCACGTTATCTGCTTGTTAGAGACCGTGCGCGCTCGTTGAATTGCCATCGGTTCTAAATGAAGTGAAGCTTATTTAATGATAAATTAGCATACGGATAGTCAGCAAGGCAATAAATGCGTTTCCCGGTTAGTTGGCTCGTCACATACAGGTCATGACAATGCGTTGGTTGGCGCACTCGGCGTGTTTGTGTATGTAGATGTCGAGAGGCTATCCCGGATGAAAATGAACGGCCGAGTCGACTTCTCGACAAGGGAATTTGCATGGGCGCCAGGCCAAACTGTCGCAACGCGCGATCAACCAAAGGTATTAATAAATGCCTCAAATAAATATATTCTCATAATAAATAAATAGGTTGTTCACCAAAATTTATAGTTCTTCATACAGAAAAAAATGGATCAAATTGTTTATTATATAAATTGATTTACTTTTCTTTATGAACTAACGGCATATTTCATTAACGGTTTAAAGGATTTTATAGGAAGAAGTATATTTTGGGGTTAATATTTTTAACACTTTGTATAATTAGCTTCCGGGTAACAAGTTTGAGAGGTATTTACACTACACGATTTATTATTCACGAAGCATTAAATACGCTCATTTTCAACGACTAAAATTACAATCTTAGGGTATGAAATTTCCCATGGGTTAGGAAACTCTTCCTCTTCCAGTATTCGAATCCTTCCATCTTTCCATAATTTCTCTTCATTATCTTTTAGTTTTTCTACACAAGTGTTCACGCAAAAAAAGTTATTATTACTTAATGAACTTTTTCGCATCATCTCATTTTCTGTTCTTCAGAGACGTGAAAAGTGCGCATAGTTTGCTTAAACTCGTTCACTCCTTCATAAATGCACTCGTGACGAAATCGTAAAGAGATAAATCATTAACTTGTAAACTTCGAACATGAGCAATTTTCGTTCGTTGGAAAAATATTAATTTCGACGCTAATTGTCTGTCATGTAGCATTAACACGAACATAAATACAAAATAGTCAACCACTTTGTAGATAATTTACTCGTTGTTTTGATTTTCGATTTGACGCTGAAACATTTTTCTTTGCATTTTATTTTCAGCATATTTCACCGGAAAAGCGTTTACGTTGACTCATGAAACACTCTCCAACGCTCAGTTAACGAAAATGAAAATTGTTTTCTTAATAAAAATTGATGTGTGGGCACCACACGACTTTGTGATTTCATCCAGGCAATCCATGCTTTGTTAAACAATCTTTTTGAAAGTTTTAATAATTTTGTTGAGTTTATAATCTGATCTTTCCCAAAATCTAATCAGCCTTTATATCATACATCTGTACATACACACAGACAACTTTTTTTAGATTTAAGGGAACGCAATACATGATTATCAGACTTTTCTGATCTATAGCTATGACCACGAAGTAAAAATGGCCTGTGTTTATACATTCACATATTTTTAGGTGTATCTATAAATTTAATTCTCCTTGCGTCTCTGCTCTGCGCGATGCTGTGATGTGTCGGTTATTTCCTCGCAATGAAATGCTTTCAAACGAGAAGAGAGCTCAATTTGTTTGTTATGATGTTAGTAACATTTCAAAGCGCGCAAGATTGACGTTCGACTCGTTGGCGAGTGCGGTAACTTATTTCGCAAATTATGATTTGTATATACAAAAGGAGTGTGTAACCAATCTCGTAATGTCTTGTAGTATATCACGATCGAGGTCCCAGAGTTTAAAGTTAAGTAAAACGTGGCAATGTTTGAGATTAACTCGAGCAACACGAATGTATAAAACAGCACAAAAGTAAACCACTATATTTAGATATTCTATTATTAAATTGACGTTTATAGATAGACACATACACTACCACAAGACTGATATTGCTCTGCCACATTTTGATTTTCTTTAAATTTTCTTCAAAATTATCCCAACTTTTTTCGCCAGTTAGTAATTTTTCGTAAACAAATTTTGAACTGTTTTTAATATTCAGTTTTAGAGGAAATCTATATCGACAGCTTGCCAATTATACCTACCGTTCAACATTGGAAACTCATCGAATATCGAACGATCATATTGCAATATCCATGCTTGATCGAAAATCTATAAATACAATTTAGTTAATTTTAACTTCATTGCAAGTAATACGTGAGCTCTAAAACTATATGTATTTTGTATCGAAAAACGAAAAGTGTTCGATTTGGGATTAAGGACGTCTTTGATTTTCATTTTCCTGCACATCCGCACAAACCATTTTCTCTATCGCACATCAGCATCCGCGTAGAGAAACTCCCGATATGCTACGAGTTTTGCGGTTAAATGCTACTAGTGGGCAATAAAGTTATCTAGGGACCGACATGGAATCGAATCAAAATCCTGTTTGCGTTCAATTATGTAGCGTGTATACGGTGCCATCCCTGGCGGCGGTCACTTCAAGCCTCCCCTAAACATGCAGCAACCTAGCCAGGCATGCACGGCCCTCGTAAACTATCGCTGCGTGTGTCTCGCCTAATGAAATTATTGAAAGTTTACAGCTGGAACAGGGAAGCCCGATCAGGACCAGCAGGAGTGCATTACATTTTCCATACCTCTCTTTACTTGATCACATGTTTGGCAAACGTTTAATATGTGTTTAAACACCGACTCGTGCGGACATTGTTCGAACCTTTGTATGCCCTTAAATCGGCTCTATCGTTGTGTTTGCATTTCTCTATAGATTAATTAAATTGATAACCGCTGATACAACACGCCATATCGTCAACTGATGCCTTTAATTATTTAATGCATAACATCGATGAGTCGCTGCTGCATATTACACAAAGCTCAGCGAAGGGCATGGATCAAAGCGTTGCTAGTTTGACAGTTAGACAAGTCGATACATATTTAACCCCTATACAGCAGATCTGCCGAAGCGTGAAATATTACTAATTATTGATCAACCCTTGCATAATCAATATTAAATACAAATTGCAAACAAACGATGTCCACTTCCAATCAAAATAAATTTAACAACAATTAATTTAAAGCTTATTATTTGTTTGGAATTATTTGGACATAAGCAATTCCGATTGCGATTGATTTAAGTATGATTAATAATAAGAATGTAAGCGTGAGCCAAGCTGACAAAAATTTATCGTGTATTAAAATTTTCTCTGCTCATGCATTCAATTTGAGAGAACAAATCTGACAACTACTTTCACCTGTTTTGATGCAATCGAAATTCTCGCCCACGGTCTTACATAATATCAATTTCAATATAAACATAGCTCACGAAATCAAACAAAATTGAGAGAAAGATGTAGATGAAGAGAAAAGAAAGGCACACAAGTTTTTGAACGATCGACATTCTCAAGTATACATATTCTAAGTTTAATTTAAAAAATGACTATTGGGAGTTATTGATGGTGTAAAGTGCGCAAATTTTCAACTTTACTTCAACCAATAGTGCATTATCTGGCATTGCCTTGCAATGCATGTATTGATGATTGAAGAAAATAAGCATATAAAAGTGATCATAATAGGACTGGTTTGCTAGTCTGGTATGTGCAATGCCGAAGATAGGACAGTTTTATACACACATCAGGTACTTATATGGTGAAGCGTGGTGGAGTCGCCTGCGGTGGAGCAAGCACATGTATCACATCGATGTTGTGTGTCGCGTCCGTCCATGTGTGCACCGCGATTGAAAAATTAAGCTGCTAAGGAGCTAAACTTGCTTCTGATTTATGTACCGACAGAGTATGAACATTTATACCTTTTTCTACTGTATCTTTACTCACATTGCATTACTCGACTTGCCCGCTTTGTAAACTTTTTCTCGCATAGAAAAAGCTCACAAAAGTCGATGTTGCATAGTGCAACTAAACAGAAAATAACTTTTTACTCTGTATACTTTGTTAGGTTGCAGATCAAGGATTAAGTAAATTCGTAAATGTCTCAATAACATTTTTCTTTCGTTTTATTTGTTTTGAAAATGTTATTTAAATTTGTTGCGGGTTATTAGTACACGCACCGAATTTTACGAGTGGCGCTTATTTACCAAACTATTTGAGGATATTTAGAGCTCTTCAACGCGCATTAATTGCGTTCGCCATTCAGCCAGCTCGCTGGTCGCTTCCAAGCTATCCAAGATAATTTATAAGCGATATAATAGTGTAGTGTAAGTGCGACGATGGAGGCCAAGCAAACGCGTTAAGAATTCTCGCCCGTCGACTTTTAATTACCTCGAAGCAAGAGTAAATTAAACACACGAAACACCCAAAAAAACACCATAAATATTCCCCCATTGCGTATATTTGTTTCTTCACGTTCTACAATATTTTCAGCCTGAGCATATTTTTGAAACTATAGTGGTGCAATCTTTCTATCAAACTTTGTTTCAATTGTGTACTGCTGTTGCGAGCACATTCAAGAGTAATAACGTAACAATAGTTGTAACTAACTGTTATAAATATTTAGTTTTGGGTGCTATGTTCATATGGATTTGGTTTTGTATAATTAATGCGGTACATAACATTGTTGTAATTACTGACCAGCCAGTGCCATAAACAATGTGCCAAGTGTCATGGACATTTCGCCCTCTCGCGCACGCTTTTACGACCGTGTGCACTAACTGGACTCACCGACAAGGACGAAGGACGACGATCGTTTCAAACCGCTCTAACAAACGGAGAACGCGTTAGAAAACGCGCTTTTATTACCCTAGAACTGCCTTAAATGTTAGAACAGTGGTCAGAGCACTTTAATACGTAACCAAGTTTATTTAATCTAATTAGACATTTAGATGCTTTGGAAAATTAATGTTTTGATTATTGTTTTAAACTTAATTCCAAAAGGCGAAAGTCACAAATTTCATGATTTAGACACACTGTATATAATTGCATTTTCATTGTTCTTGTTCTAACTGTATTAATTGGTTTTATTTCATATTGTGTGTTGTTTTGTTGTTTGAAATGGCATTTTTGTAGACATTAAAAGCAAACAAATCGAAATAAAAAGCATTGAAAAATGCAAAAGTGGCATAGTATCAGCGAGAGCAAGAAGCGAGTATTCGAGTATTCAAACATGACTGGAAATAAAATTACATTTAGCTACGCGACACGGGCACGCGATCGTATACATATTTGATTATTTTAATGAGCACGCGGCACTCTTCTGAGCGTTGTTGTTCTTTGCAGCTCGACGATCGCGTACGTTATATACCTGCACCTATATCCAACTAAGTAATAATTTTGGCGCGGCATTTTAAAATCCACCATACCCATCGTCATCCACCCAGCAAAACGTCTTTTATATCGACCCAAACGGCGACGTCGTTCGCTTCAAGTTTCGCACTCGCCATCGTCGTCAACTTCATCGACTTTGCTTTGGTTTGCTTTGGCTTGGGTTTGGGTAACAACAGCAGTCAAGCAGGCAGAGCACAGTCAAGTTAATCTTTCACAAATACACACTGAAAATGATAAAGAAGCTCATAGCTTTCGTAAGTTAAAGTGTAAAGAAACAACGAGTAAAATGTGTTTGGGTCTAGACTAGAACAACTTTTTTCGTTTCGATTTTTTCCATTTTGTTTTTCATCGTTTGCATCGTTTTCATCACATCGCGCCATCGCTTCTTTAATCGTCGTGTGCTTGCTTGAATTCTTGCGTTGTTTCATGATACTCGGATGGCGTTCATTTGGTCTCAGTACTCTGTGATGTGGCCGTTGCTTATTTTAAACAAGTCGAAGAAGTTCTTCTTGTTGTTGTTGGCTGGCCTGTGTGAGGAACGTGACATATGTAGCATAAGAATACTTGTAATCGGTATATCGAAGTGTTCCCAAGGTCAATCTTCTTGGCGGGTGGCCTTAAGTTCTTGTAATATTGGCTGGGTACCAAACTGGGAAAAACTATTAGAAGTTGATTACTATTAATTAGACAAATTACTATCATTTTCTCGAAAGACACAACATGGTAATGACTTAACTTGGCTTCGGATCTCAGTTAAACACGCAAATAGCCATTTGTCTATTTAGATTTTAATGAGTTTCTTAATAATTTGCTTAAAACTTTTTTTTTAAACAAAACTCACTTTCTTAAATTCACCGTATACAAGCAACTTGTTTTCATTTGTTCATTTCCATATTTACTCAAGTTATTTCTTGGCTCGTAACATGAAATTAGCCACAAAATGAACAATCAAGAGTTTTATACTAACATGTTAATGAAGAAATTGTTGTTAATGTCATGAAAATTCAATGGGAACATTAACACCCAGCTATAGCTCATTCTCTCATTCTTTGGCCAGATTCAAAAGCGCCGGCAACGTGCGCGCCAAATGAGTTAAGTGTGGTAATGAGAATGAGAATCAGATAAACGGGCTCAAAGAATCTGAACCGGAGACCACTACATACGAAAAGGAAGACAATTAGTCGTTTACTGAAGGAGACTGACGGCTAGTGTTAAGTAACAAAACGCATCTACATAGTCGTGGATTAGGTCGCGAATGGAAAAACAATTCGTCTTCGATTCCGGGTGAATGGCAGGCAGCCACAAGAATCGTGTTGAGTCGATAGACGTGTTGTCACGCCGGTGTAACAAAATCGTACAAATCGAAAGTTTACACGGCGTTCGCCCCTTGAGTATAAATTCTCAATAATTCTCGATTTTCTATTCTATACATAAAAAGTTCTGATATAATTTCTTAGAATAAATAAACCAATATTTAAAAAAAATTAATTAATGTTTTTCGAGCACTCTGTAGAATATTAGATTCAAGTTGATGATAGGAATCTTTTCTAAGTACTTATAGTATCTAAGTACAACATTATACCATATGCTTAGCCTCCTAGGCTGTCATACATTAAATATTAACCGGTAAAACAAACATGCATCGTTACCATGATACCATGATATCGAAACATCAACACTTATTGGTTATGA
>JARJDT010011350.1:0-11984 GCA_030264655.1 Leptusa sp. GC000079
TGATGTACATATGCAAAAACCAACTTGGCATTGAGAAAGAGTACGAACAGAAGGTGCTACCTGAGGGGAAGATGAACGTCGACGGTTTTGTGTGCATCTTTGACGTGAGCATTGTTCCTAGTCGAGCGGTAGAAAAGCAGGTGGAGTTCGTCGCGGCGATCTTAAACAATCTGGTGAAAACCAAGAAGCCGATCGTTGTCGTGACGACCAAAAACGATGATGCGACAGACTCGTATATAAGAGAAGTGGAGAGACTAGTGCAGAGGAAGGAGTACAAGGGTGCAATACCGGTGGTGGAATCGTCCGCGCATGATAACGTCAATGTCGATCTTGCTTTCATTATCTTGGCGCAAATGATTGATCGGACTAAACTACGCGCGAAGGTTGTGTCGTACGCGGAAGCGTCGAGAGCGCGCAAAGAACTCATGGATGCGGCGAGTGAAGCTTTCTTGCGGTTGATTCGATTGCATGTCACTGATTGCCGCGCGTTGTGGTCGCAGACTGTCAAGAAACTCAATTCGCACAAGGAGTGGATCTATTTTGTGCAGTTGTTTGGATTGGATGGCACGCAGAGGTTGTTTCGGCGACATATTAAGAAACTGAAGGATGAGCAGTTGACGAAACGGGTTGTTCATTACATGGACCTGTTGCCAGGCATCCTGCATGATCTAGTCCCTGATATCAATACTTTCACTGATAGGTATGTCTGTCACACACTCATTCGTCCAAACACCCTGTATATCTAAAATTACAATTATTTCTTTATCTTGAATTTATATGAATTCTTATTTATTTGTACACTTGATTCAATAATTTTTTTTAAATTTTACTTTTTGCATCAAAAGTGAAATTTGTTACAGTGATTGGCCATCAGTACAAGAGTACCTGAAATTGCATCCATCATTTTCGGATTACTTCTACGAATGTCCGGAGGACATGCCATGGACAGAATGTTCCGATAATGAGGACAGTCGCATTCCTTTTGATGTCTTGGATACCAGTGATGCTGAAACAGTCTTTAAGAATCACGTCAATATCATGCAACAGGAACAGAAGCGATTAGAGTATGTCCTTATTCATTTTTTTTACTAAATTAAACAATGCTAGAACTTTCTGATCTCTGTGATGATAATTTCAAATTTAACTTTAAAATATTCATTTTAGAACAAACTTATTTAAACAGAACATGTGCAGAATTAAATTCTCTATAAAAATGTCAATTTGCATGTTATCCCGTTTTACGTAAAATTCATAGTTTTTCAGTAATTTGAATTTTAAAATTTCCACTTGATTTTCCCTCAATACATAGGTCGGAAAGTAAAAAGTTGGTGATTGCTTAGTTTTAATACATCAAAAAATAGATGTGGACACTACAGATCTTTCTGACCGCTGTGCCGAAATTTCTATACAAAGTGTACTTACTCTATTTTCCATAAAATTAATGGTTTTCGAGTGATTTGAATTTTATATTTTCCATCAATATAGGTCGGAAAGTAAAAAATAAATAGGAACGTATAGAGTTCTATGCATAATAGAGGAAAGTTATTTATAAAAGTTGTTTGAGCATTTAATTGCTCACCAAACATGTACTTGATAGTTTTCTAGTAATTTATATTTTAAATAATAGGTTGGAAAGTAAAAAGTTGGTGATTGCTTAGTTTTAATACATTTTAGCAACATATTAATATATGATTAATTTTACATATTTTAAGTCGAAGTGCGCTTATTAATATTAATAAATTTCTTTTTTCTTGTAATCATTTCACGCTCCCTAACAAAACAAAAGGATGCCAAAAAGGTATTTAATTTAGTTATACAATTTACAATGTTTTGTAACATGTGAGGTTTTTTTTTTAAACAGATGGAAGAAACAATTCAAACAACTACTTGAAGACACAGGTTACGTGACGCCTGGCAAGCATTTATCTGAAGTGCGCGTACTTTTCATGGGCCGTGAATGCTTTGAAGCACTATCTGAACACGACTGTCAACAGATTTATGACGCGCACCAGCGCGAACTCATCGAAAACGCCAAGCACAATTTCCAAGAGCTGCTCCTTGAACACGCCGATCTTTTCTACCACTTTAAGAGCATAGCGCCCACTGGAACCATCACACAAGACGACATCAAGGAGATCACCGACGTGCTGCAAGACGATTTCCGATATAAGATGCTCGACCGCCTAGACCAGGATAGAAAGTTGATGCTGTTCCAACACTTGGGCTTCGTCCATTGCCCGATCCGCGAGCACTGTCCAGCGTTCCCGAACTGCATGGACGCGCTCATCGAGCGCATACTGGCAACGAAGGCGCACCGGCCATCCTCATGGAGTCGCAGCACGCAGTGGCTCCTCAGCTCCGACAATAATCAGCTCAATCTCGTCATCCTCGGCATCAATAATCTCGCCGAGGATCTCGCGGCGAAGATACGCGCGCAGTCCGAAGATGACGAATACGAAATAGATTGCCAATTTTATAGTTTAGATTATAGAATAATCACCGGCGACGTCAGTCTGCCGCACAATTCATTCCGCACCGCCGAGTTTGTGCCGCACGGCAGTTTTTGCGTGTATTCAAACGCGGAGTCTTTCGAATACATCCGCGAAAGTCTTGAAAAGACTCTGCTCTCGAATCTCGAACAAGAGGATAAGCTGCCGTTTCAAGGATTGCCCATCGTTTTGATGTTCCTGCCGGACGCATTCCTCGAAGAGAAGGATATTTTGAAGCTGAAGGAAGAGGGCCAGAGTCTCGCCGATAGTCTGCAGTGTCCATTCATGGACGTGTGCTTGGAGCAAACTAGCGATGAGCAGCTGGTGTCCGATGCGTTGCATCAACTTGTACAGAGCATTCATCATCGCGCTGGCTTCCTGAACATTTATCAGTCAGTGTCGATTGACTGCGTCGAGCCAGACATTCGTATTATTATGTGTATGTTTTGCGGGGATCCGTTTTCCGTCGAAAACGTGCTCGCCCCTTTGCTCTCGCATCAATGCTGTTTCCTATCGGCGGAGCGCAGTATTATTCTCGAGACCTATTTGGGGGACTCGAAACGCAAGGTCGAAGTGATCATCTCATCATTCCATGGAGCCAATGCATTCCGCGACGAGCTAGTACACGGGTTTATTCTAGTTTATTCGGCTAAACGGAAAGCTTCGCTTGCTACATTAAATGCTTTTTCGATGAACATTCCAAATCTTCCCATTCAAATAATGGCCGTGACGGAAGGTTCCGGCAATAGTTTCTACAATAATGAACTCACTCACATGCTGATACAAGATGGCAATACCACTGCTGATAGATTGCATGCGCATTTCATCACATCGAATGCTTCACATCAACAAAAAAGTAATTTCTAACTGAATTTTGGTTTAATTTTGTTGCTTATCATGTTTTATTGTGTAGCTGCTTTCTATACGCCGTTCTTCAAAGAAGTGTGGGATAAAAAGCCTGAAATTGAGCAAGCTTTCAACATGGAGGAACCAGCCGCGATGGTTGACAGTGGCGAAGGGACTTTGGAACATCCGCGATCGCAGCGCGCTCACGGGCATCCGATGCCTCCACCTAGGCATGAAAGTTATCATTTGAAGTTCAACGACGGGTACACTCACACATAACGGGCTTCATTAATCAATGTTTTAATTTGTGTTTTTGAATGATTGTTAGGAGCGGTAGTGAAAATTACGAACACTTACCGGACCTAAACGGGCCGGAAGAAAGCGATCATAGCGATAAATACTCGCAGATTTATATGTATGGCAGCGAGAACGGGGATATCATGTCGTTGAAGAAGAGGCACTTGCAATCAGGTAAACGTAAGAGGAATATCGTCAAATAATATCGATTTGTTGCGTCTTAACATTGTTTGTGAAGGTTTCCAAGTGTATCCGCCGCCCACAACACCACCGGAACCAGCACCACCTGATCACTTGATGAATTCACGCGGGAAACGTGGACCCATCCTATCAGCATCACAAACTAGTTTAGATGAAATTACTTGTAAGTATTGCTATTCATTATTTACGCATCATACTCAGGAGCTTGCTAAAAAACATACAACTATTTAAATAGAAATTACAAAATAAATATTGATTCGTGAAAATCAAAATATTTAAATAGTTTTTTTTAAAATAAGAAATCGAAATATTTTTATTTAAAATAGTTTACTATAAAATAAAATATAAACTATTTTAATATGTTCGACACTTTTTAAACATGATTTTCTGCAAATAAAATTGCAAAATTCAGTGTATATTTGAAACAAACTATTTAAATGGATGTATTTAACACAGATAATGTATTTAATTATTTTTCTTATACTACATATACACTATTATCATTAATAATATCAATAATCATAACTATGTGCTGAACTTTGTGCAACTAATGCAATTAATAATACTAAGCAAATAAGTTAGTAAACGCTTGACATGACTAAATGACTAACTTCGCTTTAACTAGCTGACATTAGTGGATCGCGCGAATCTCTGGCTACACATGATTCAGGTGATTTATGGCGTTAGTATTGCTGGAGTGCTGGAAATCTTGGTTTCCGTACAATTTGTGTACAGTTTGTGATGTTAATGTTATTCCTTGTAGATGGTGATGAATCACGCGTGCCCATTTCTAGTGGGTGGAACAACTACGGCGGACATGCTTTTACTACTGGCCGGAGACACGTCTCAGCGCCCAAAGCCAGACCTAAGGGTGTTTCGCAAACGTTAAAGGTGAGTACACCACTAATACCTAAATAATTGCAATTAATAACGGAGATTTCAAGAACTGATCACAATAGTTTTAACTTTTAAAAAACATCTTTTAAAACATAAGTTAAATGTTTGTTTATAGTCATTTTGTCCTCGAAAAAAAGTAAACAGCTTCATATCGGGTTCAAGATCTTTCAGATACCTAATAAAACAAATAAATTAAAGCAGATAATCATACTTTCAAATTCCAATTGAAGTGTTATCGACATTTGTAGATATTTTTTGATTTTTATGATAACTATTAAATTAAATTTCTCATGAAATTATTGGAAATTTTCTTGAAATCTCTAAACATAAAATGTTAATTTATGCTGCGGATATAACGTGATGAAACAAAGAAAGTATGCGCGTTGTAAAAATGATATTGCCTTGATTTTACAGCGTAATCCTGGTGTATTTGGAAATACTTGGGTAAAATGCAAATTTTAAAGCAACCAGTAATCTTTAATTAATCTTTGATATGTTTTCAATTAATTAATTAAATATTAAATCAAAACCAAACACGCATTCATTGACAAATTGACATTAAGTACAACGTCCATCCAGAAACAAGAAACAGGAACTTAACAAACACGGTCACGGAGAACACAATTTAATATTATGTTTGTTTGGAAGTTTGGAACTCAAATTTGTAGTTTAATTTTCTCATTCGATTAATTTGACGATTTACCTATTAATATTGAATTTATAAATTTCATCTGTTTGCAATTTGCATGTATTTTGAGTGTAACTTTCAGTTCCTAACTTGTGACAAAGCGCAAAAAAGTAACGTGTGTGAATTTATAGCAACCCGGAAAGCTGAACCTGAAGAATTTCTCGGTCGTCACCGAAGCGATCGCGCGCATGAACGTCAGTGGTAAGGACACTCGTAAAACTAAATGTGGAAATGCCCCTTTAGCAGCTCCCGAAGTTGTAGACCTTGGTTCAGAGTATGCGCAAGTCAAGGACATCATGTATCCGCACGAGGCCGAATACATGTACACGTTGGTGCAAGACGCCGTCAGCGGCAAATCCAAGCTGAGGCAGCGAAGAGAAAAAGGACAACCTTGTAAGTCTCAGAATGTTCAAACATATCTCTATTGTTAATGAAGCGCTTGTAGCGTATTCGGAGACGGACAGCGAGTGGAGCAGCTTAGAGCGCCGACAACGCGCCGGCGAAGTGCATTCGAAGGTTGCCCGCAAGACGGGAACGCATAAACGCACACGGAAGAAACGCACGGCGATACCTGTCCAGCCGCCGCGGGTGCCGCAACTCGGGTTTCAAACACTCCCGTCGGCACACAGTGCGCCAACAACAGAATTAGACACTGACAAAGCCAATCGTGAGTACATTTTCTATCAAAACTTATTAAGTTTAACTTTCTGGTTAAAGTTCCTAGTGAGTCCAATTCGGAATCCTCGGAGGCAAGCGATGTTGAGCATGAGCATTATGTAACAACCGCAGATCGTCTGCGGTTTCAAAAACGCTCGCTTAGTTTGAAACGCATGCCAATACCGGCTGTGGTGCCGCTACCGCCAGATCTGCACAATGCGCATAATCTGAACATTCAATTAAATTCCCCGGATTTGTTCGCCGGGGGCAAAGTGAATTCCTACGGGCTCATTCATGATGACGAATCAAGCTTGGATGTGTCGTCACCCCGCGATAATCATTCACCAATGGTAAGTATCCACATGTTTAGGTCTCTTGGGGGTAACTTATTACAATTCAAAGTTTGGGGTAATGCCAAAGCTCAAAGATTCCGAGAAACTGATGCGCAAGCGGGAAAAACAGAAAGCTAAAGATGACTCGAAGATGGAAAAGCGGCGGCTCAAGGAAGAGAAACTACGAAAAGTCGCCGACAAAGAAAAAGAACGCGACAAGAAGAAACAGCAGAAGATGAAACAGAAGTCTGGATCTGCGGGTAGCAACGCGCCGTCGAAACTTGCCGATTTTATTCAGTCTGACTCGAATTTCGTGCCATTGTTCCTAGAGAAATGTGTCAAATTTATTGAGAATGAAGGCTTGGACTCTGAAGGTATTTACAGAGTGCCTGGCAATCGCGCTCATGTCGATTTATTGTTTCAAAAGTTTGAAGAAGGTAACACTTTATTTCCTCACGAAAAATTAAATATTTATAAGACAAAATCCCAATATTTGCAGATCCGAATGTTGATATACATCAGTTAGATGTTCCGGTTAATGCCGTTGCCACAGCTTTGAAAGATTTCGTCTCGAAACGGTTGCCTCCCATTTTTGAGGAAGACGTCATGGTTGAATTGGAAGACATTGCTGGGACGCGCATCAAACCAATGGCAACAACCACAGGCAACAGCGAATTCAAGACGGATCGAAGTTGTCGTCTTCTAGCATTGCGAAGCATGCTGGATAAATTGCCGCCGATTAATTTCCAAGTGTTAAAGTTTGTTTTTCAACATTTTGTAAAGTATGATCTATAAGTTTTTTTTTGTTCATTGTGAGAAATTAATTTGTATGTCTTTTTAGAGTGGCAGAAAACTCAAAGTTAAATAGCATGGACAGCAAAAACCTAGCGATTTGTTGGTGGCCAACATTGTTGCCTATCGAATTCAGCGATATGGGCCGTTTTGAGCAGATGCGGCCATATCTGGAAGACATCGTTCAGACGATGATCGACCAGTATCCGTTCTTGTTCTGCGGCAAGGAAGCGTTTGTGATGGTTTGAGTTTCAACTGAAATAAGCAGCGCACAAACATAATTACGTTAACGTCTTATTATTTAGCAATCTATTGATATTGATGTTTTACACCCTAAAAAAAGACAAGCAAAGCAACTAACCCAAGTTCAGGCGGAAATTCAGGCCTTGATTTTTTCACTAATTAATGGTAAATACTTGGCTATTCGGTATCAAGCTTTAAAGTATTTTTTTATGATTATCAATATTCTTTATTGTGATATTATGTCCGTAATGGAGTAAATAAAATGCATCAGGGCGTTTAGCGCCCCCCCAGCGCCACGAACGACCCACCAAGATAATTTGTATTTTTACATGTGTACATTTGATAATCGACACACACACACACACATAAAAAGAAAAAACATTACAATTAACGTTAACACATGAATCTATGTAAGTAAGGCTTTTTACAGAAACAAACTCTGTGTTTTTGATGTGTATATCTTCTAAAAGTAACTTTAAGCAGCGACGAAACTCAAACTCTCTCTCTACTTCTAATCTCATTTTGTTGTCGTCGATGTCCCCCTTTAGTGTAGTCAATGTTAGATCCGTTCATCAATTACTTGCCCTCCCAATTTATCAACGACGTTTTTAATAACAATTAAATTAAATACTAAAAGTCATTATTGCCGCGTTCATCAAATTGAAATAATTGTGCAAAATGCGTTAACAATAATTGCACTGTGTCCAATTTTAAAATTATATTCATAAATTTTAAAGGTAAAATAACGTTTGCATGAAAAAAATAATCTTCATATCGTTTAAAACTTGATTTTATAACTGAAACGCAAAATGAAAATGATGCACAAAGCGCGGTTTTTATTCATCGCGAGGTCCGACGTTGCGGTTGCACACAACAACAAAAGAAGCAAAAGAGAAGCGCAAAAGTAAGAAGTTTAATATTAAATATAAATAGTGATAATAAGTCTGATGTGATGCGTTATTAGAATTTTTCATATGATGCACGTGTCAAGAAGTTCTCTAGTCGTGAGTGTTTTCGTTGCACTCTCAGGACTTTGATAAATAACATTAATGAAAATGAAGTGAAGATAAAAATAATTTTTGAATCCAAGTCATATGCAGAAATAAAACTAATGATAATATATTATTATTATTGTAAGATTAAGGAATTAATTACTAGATAGGTAAGGAAGAACCTCGGGAAGAACATATTTCCAACAAACAAAACAAAAGTAAGAACAATTTAATAATGGCGAACGAAGTGATATAATTAATTAAAGAATACTGTATTCTATTTCTCTATAATCTAATTTATATAACTATTTATGTTTGTGCAATCATTTTGTATTTTAACTTAACGACAAATGAAAAATTAAAATGTTAGGAATTGAAATTAATGGCAAGTGCATACAAAACACATGAAAGTCCGACAGTTTGGCTTTATTTGTCTGCTATACCTTTTCAACTTGGGAATACTCAATGAAATAACTTAAAATCGATTGTTGTCAATTTGAAGTTGAAAATGTATACTTTCCTGACGCAATTTTAAAATAATACTCAAAATCAGTGTTTTGCTCTACGTTTTTCTTTTCATTTGTTCATTTATTGAAATAAATTGTTTGACTGATAGGAACAAATGAGAGTCAAAGCAAATATACTGTTGCAATTAATAATGCTCGGCAATTTTCTCATTATTGAGGCCCATGCAGAACGTTTCAATGTGTTTCTTAGGCTATAAAATGATATTTTACATGTAACATATGTGGATATAAGTATAAAGAATTTGAAATAATGTCGATTATTTTCTCTGGGTTCACCCACATTCGCGAGCGTTTTGTCCCGCAAGGTCAGAGCTCTGTTTTTGTAACGAAAGATTTGTATCAATATTTATCAACTGCCTAATAATAATTGTATGCTAGTAATCAACGGATGTTCAATTATTTTTATCCCTAATCTACATTCATACATTAAAATCTGTTTAATAGCAAAAAGGCCAGATTTAAATTTCGTTCTACTGCAATAGCCAATCAAAAGCACTGATTTGAACCAATGAGAGATCGATAAATCTAGGGGTATTTGCAATTTGTCCTGTTAACAGAAAAATAACTAGATTTTTAAAATTTCTGAGTTTTAAAATTACAAATTCATAACTTGCAGAAGAAAGTATGAGTAGTTATCATTTTTATGTGATAAAGTCTATTTAATAACAAACAGCACAAGTTAAATTTTCGCGCTACTGCAATATCCAATCAAAAACGCCAATTTGAACCAATCAGATCGATAAAACTAGGGACTTTTAAAAATGGTTCATCAGCTAACAAAATACCCTAGAAATATCACTAGATAAATATGCTAACCACAAATTCGTTTACACAAGTTTATAACTTGTGGATGAAATTATTATAGCGTTTAATTAAATATTACGGGATTTAATCAAATTATCAGTAAATAATTTATTTAGCTATTCAGCACTAAAATGGCAGACGTTCTTGATATTAACGACGACGTGGAGTTACAAGTGGACGAAGAAGGAGATCGTAAGTACTCGTAAACAAATGAAAAACGAATAAACATTTCTTCTGTTTTTTGCCAGTTTAACAAATTGTTTTAAACATTTTAGAGAGTGTTGCTAGATTGAAAGATAAAGTCACAAAGAGGAAAGGTCGCGGCTTTGGTGGCGGCGTTTCTAGCAGGGCGGAAAAAGTTAAAAACTATGAAAGTGTTGATGGGGGTGAGGGCGGCGATAATATTGGTCCACAAATGTGTAAGTTTCCCAAATTCCCAAGTTTTCTAAAATAAATATTCGTTCACGGTTTATTTCGTACAAAAAATTAAAAGATGCATTTATTTATAGCTGTAGAAGGATGGATTTTGTTTGTAACATCAGTACATGAAGAAGCATCTGATGAGGATTTAAATGAAAAATTTTCTGAGTTTGGACTTATCAAAAATATCAATTTGAACCTGGACAGACGTACTGGTTTCCTTAAAGGATATGCTTTGATTGAGTATGCAAATTACGATGAAGCTGATTCAGCTAGGCGAGCGTTGGATGGATCTGACATACTGGGGCAAACTATCGGAGTTGACTGGTGTTTTGTCAAAGGACCCAAAAAGTAACTTTTAGATAAAGTTGTTGAATAAATTTTAATTATTGGTCTTGTTTCAGATCCAAACGCAGCCGTAAATCTAAACATTGAAAATAAGAGTATAACATTGATTTTTAAATGAAAATAATTTTTGAAATGTCGGAAAAATTTTTAATTTAACTTTTTTTATTTCTTTTACTTATACTGATTGTACCAGATTATACCCAAACAAATAAGAATAAATAAATGCTGAATTTATTTATCCTATAATGAATATTTATTTCCTTGTCCTAAATAATTGTACGTATTTTTAGAATTATTTTTATAATAAATCTAAATCGCGAAAAAATTGATCGTGATCAAAATACGCAAATAATTGCTGTGTTTGTGTAATTGCCAATTGGAAGCACTAATTTTAAGCACAAACTGCACAAAGATGAGTTTGCATATAATCATTTGAAAATGTGAATGTGTGAGATAAAAATGTTGGTAGGAGGATGACGGATACGATATGGATTGATTGATCACAGCTCTCAGCAGCAAGTATAAACTTTTCATCATCCAAACCCATCCAAAATCGTACAATGCTAAACTCTAACCATCTCTAACTAGCCAGTAGTAGCGGTGTGCGGTGATTGTTTGTGTTTAGTTTTGTTTGTAGGCCAGCGCCAACATCGCAAATATGGAAAACCCGAACGGATGACCAACAAATTCACAGAAACAAAACAATTGCACGTGTTTGCAATCAGATAGTGCAATTACAATAGATAGTAAGTACGATTTAATTTATAAACTAATAAATCATCGAGCGATTATTCATTTAGTGCTTGAGTTTTGGCTTGAGTGGTAGTTATGAACAGAGGTTAGGTTGTGATAACGTTTATCAAGGCTACATTATGCATGAAGCATCACCATCAGTATGTTATAACATTTATTAACAAATAAAATAACAAAGCAGTCAGAGTTTCGCTTTTTCTTATCATTCAACGAATTTATGAATCATTTAATTGCCATTGTTATTTGCAAGTTTGCAATTTAAAACACAGTGTGTTCCAACAACCTTGTATTTTAAGCTCGATTTTAAGTTACATTTTTTATTAACAATGTTTGTAATACTGATAATAATACCGAAAATATGATTCTTTTAAAACAAATTTTTAGTTGGAATTATTTGAACACCCTGTAAGAATGATTAGCGTTTGAAAACGAAATACTATATATTTGGTCAAAAATACTATTTAACGATTCAGATTAAACTTTTAGCTGCCGCAAATATGTTAGATGCAGAGTTATAGCTATATTTAGCTAGTCTTCAATCAATTATCAGTAACTTAACGCTTTGCTAAAATAAGTAATAGTTTTATTAAAGTGACAAAACGAAGAATGGAATCGAGTACCGCGTTAATCGGCCACGATTACACCGAGATCTACAGCCGGGTACCTTTCAGATTGCAACTCGCCTACGGGGTCGGACA
>JARJDT010011354.1:0-25829 GCA_030264655.1 Leptusa sp. GC000079
CAATTATTACTAACCAATTTTTATTTTGCTATGTCATTTTATTGCCCATTTTTATTTTAGCTTATTTAAATTTTACCTATTAATATTCTTACTTTAAAAAGTAAAACGGCGTGCCATACTCTTTCGATCAACACTATTCTCATAATTTTAGTAGATTGGGAACTTGCCTACTTCTGGGCAGATTGAAGATAAAACAATAAAAACGATTTCCTGTACAATTTAATTCAAATTTGCCCAAATATGTAGATAGGTACATTCACTCACAACCTCTCACCCTCAACATTCTTGTGTCTAAATTTCCTAATTAAAATCTGATGTTATTCAATTAATTTTCAATTTAAAAAGAAATTATTCTTAATTTTCCTGAAAACAGAAAAAGAAAAAATACACCCAAGCACACAAATTAATTAAATATACATTTATTTATTCCTACATATTTCATATTAATAATAGTTTAGTAACATTCGCAATGTTAATTAATTCTTCATTTTCTTTCAAAATAGAAATAGACTTTAAAACTAATTATAATCAATCAGTACAGTTGCAAGCATGATTCAAAACGGAAAACACAAATCTAAATAAAGTCAACCGAAAACAATAAAGTAGTTATTTACAAAACTGGGGAAGTCAACTCTTCTAAAATTGCTTCAGTATCGATGGTAGACGAGTCCAGTTTCGTATTGCAAACCACACTATTGACCATTGCAGTAAAGAAACTCAAATGATTTGGTTTCTCAGAGTAGCGATCATATTGCTCAAGCGAATCATGCAGTTTCAACAGCAAACTCCCGTAATTTGCTTTGACAACATCAAGAATCTGTTCTTCGGACGGCGTGGATAAATGTTGTGAAGCAAGCCATTCTTTGATTTTCGGCTCGAAATGTTTGCTGATCGCGCGTATATTTAGCAAGCTATTGTTCAATCTCTGGGCGTTTTCTTTGAATTCGTTATCCATCGTTTCATAGCGCATACACATTGCATCTAAATTAGTAAAAATGTCCGAATTTCTTATCAACTCATAGTAAAGTTCATCGTAGCTTCCTGGCGTGGGAAGAAACGTATCACCATAAGTAATAAAAAAATTTAAAATATTGACAATTCGATGGCACAGATCAAATATGTTCATCTTCTTCGTTAGCGTGCTTTCGTTTTGTATCAGATATTTGATCAAGGAAGTTAAACTCTCCCAGAGATCTATCCATTTGTACTCTATCCTCACACGGCCGCGTTTCTGATAGACGAGAAGTCTATGAATGATGCCAATTGCCAACATGTAGAGTTCCAATGGCAACTTTTTCATTTTATGGGAGACTATGAATTCAACCAACAAATCTGCCACAACAAATGTTTTTAATTTTAAAATGTTACAGAAAAACAAAAGAATACCTAGTAAAATGGCGACTAAAGGTTGCGGCGCAATTGCCTTAGTATTCGGCTTTTGGTGTCTCATCGGCATCCGGTGAAGCTGCACTTTGAAAGTTAAGCTAACATCATGCATCAAGGCATTTGCATATTGGTCTTCAGCAATGCAACTCAAAATAATAAAGCACAACTTAACAGTATTCGTGCCTGAATCCGTTTTTGTATCTTGCATCACAATAGAACTACAAGAATTTCTTAATTTATGGGACATACTTCAACATGTTGATCTTACCAATACTGGAAGAAAGTAACCAATAGATTGGAGGGTTGCGCATTGATATCGATAACAGGAACGGTGGTCAAATCAGGCGTGGGTCCCGAATTCAGTGTGTTGCTCGGCGAAGGCGGCGAACTCGTATCAGTTTGCATCTGTGCTAGAGTCGTTATAAAATTCCTGTTTAAATGAATAGCTTCATAAAGTGCCAACAACAGAGCATTGTTCGCCTTGATCTTCTGATTTCGCATGCCATCCTCTTCCGGAATAAACATGCTGCCAACGCGCGTCGTAAATGTCGAGAGCGTTGAAAACCAGGACGAATTCTGCGTTTCCGCCTGTTGACTAACGAATTGTTTGCAGAATTCGGTCAACGAAGCAGTTATGACCTGCCCGTAGCCATTAAGCGCTAACTCATCGTCAATTATCGATAGATTAACGATATAAGGATTGGCAGATTCGTGTTTTCTGTAGTTGACCAATAAAGTTAACAAGAGGACAACATCATGACCATGTGTTTGCCGAGTTGGCGCTTCACAGAGCAATTGAATTAGACTTCCAAACAAAGTCGCAATCATAATATATTCAATTAATGTGTTTTGATTAACATTTTCGGTTCCTGTGACGAAGACCAAGAGCAGCTTCAGGCAGAGTCCTTTGAGGCTATCGGGATATTCGCCTGTGAATTATGCAAAGTAGGCAACACAATATACACGTTGCGCGAAAATTTAGAAATAACTCGCTAAATACCTGATAAAAATACTTGGCAATGATTAAGTAGCTTGTGCATCTTTTCTTCGGCATTCTGCACACCCATTAACAGGCTGATAACATCGAAACCAGGCTCGGCGCTTGCTTTCCTGTATATTGAATGCACTAGGGTGCAAAGTGTCTGCATAGCAATCACCACCCGAATGGGTTTCTCATGACTGAGAGATTCAATGCACTGGATGAATAATGCATTAATATTGTCTCTTGCAAGTGCTAGTTGCTCTGGCGTAAGTCTTTGTATTTCAGTCTCCAAGTGCCATAGTTTTGGTTTGATAAGGAATAGCTCATCCCAGAAAGTTGGATTGTTCTTTGCTAGTTCTTCGCCTTTTAGCAGGGATTCGTAGATTTGAACCACTTTGCCTTTTAATTGCTTTTTTGACCAGGAACCACTCCTTTTTCGGGTATTCATAGTGGTTTTCAATTGTTAGGTTATCTGAAGGCAAAACAAGAGCAACAACAAATGCACTTACTATCACGTCTCGTATCAACAAATGAAATGAGCCAATGTAAATACTAATATTGCAAGCGGTCGTCATGAAATGTTTACTAGTCTGGTTCAGTTATTCAGCTGAAATGTAAATATGAGAAATTAAACTCGAAACGAAACATGTTTACATTAAGACAATTTAACTTCTAGTCCCTTAGATGGCGCTACGCCGTCATATGGAAATTATTGGGAAGAATTTGGAATTTCAAAAATCCGATTAAAAAATAATATGAAATATGTTGTATTTTATTTATTTCAACCACTAAATTAGGTTAGCAATAATATGTACGTGGTTTGCGAACAGAGAAACGGTTCATACCCTTGCGCTGGATTCGCTTGGGTAATGGGAACCTAATTGTTGAATCATGGAATTGTTTCACATGTGGCCGTCTGCAATCTCCAGCCTTAACCTTTTCCACTTTGATAATCTGCAAGCAAATTAGTTGAAAACTTCAGTTTTTAAAAAAATAATAAACTAATAATGAAATTACCTGAATGGAATGCGCACGGGCCCGATGACGAGCACCCATGTCCCTGTAGCATTGTGTCACGGCAAGAGACACACTCATGTCACGGTATTCCCTGTACATGTTATGTGTGCCTGAACGCGAGTCATAACGCAGCCAAATGCCGAAGTTCTTGATTTTGACGGGAGTCTTTTCGAGGATCGGCCTCACGGAGACGATCTCACCCGTTGTCTTCTTGAACTTTCTCAGTTGACGCAAGAAATACCAGAAGCGCGACTTCGCCACAATCTGGTCGGGCGCAAAAATGCGCATTTTGTAGAGAGGAGTAGTCTTCTCCTTCTCCGTAGGCAGCTTGCGCCCGATGACTTCAAACTCTTTCAACTGAAACACACCGTCGATAATATTTGTTAATAGCTTACTTTTACAAGATTTGTTGTCATTTGTGGTTATGTTGCCAACACGTGTAATCTGACCGAAAAGTGGCCAAGTAGCCCGTGTGGTACAACTTTCGGGTATTTAAGGCATGCTAATTGTTTCTTGGATTAATTGGGTCGGGAATTCACTGAATTTTTAACAAGTCTCGTTGCTAATTTGCTTAAAAATTGAAGAAACGCACCTCTCCTTTAGCTTTCATGGCTGCGGTCTTGACAGAAAAGAATCCGGAAATGAAATGGACGCCATTTCGTTGGTTTGATACAAATTCAAAATGGCAGTAGAAATGGCAGAAGCTCTCAGCGCCACCTACTTCTTTTTTTAAATTAAGCGCTAAATTCAAATAAATGTTTTACAGAATGTTCGAAAACATACCATAAAATGTAGATAAAATCAAGAATATATATTTAAAGCATCTTTGTTACACTGGTACTAATTTTAAAATCATTAAATATTTAAATGTTAAAAATATTTTTAAAGTAATATAAATGTGTTTTAATGTAATTCAACAATAAATTTACAAATGTGTGATTAGTTTTGCGTAAAATATTTATGGTTTCTAATGTTCTTAGTACTGTACAATACCATTTAATAGTAGGAAAATATTGATAATCAGAGTGGTTTTCTGAATAAAATTAATTACAATTCGATTGTATTGCATTTACCCTAGTTTTTATTGTAATATTTCCTCTGTACTAAACAATATAAAGAATAACTATTACAAGTGTATGAACAAAATGTATTTTATATAATTTAATAAAGTACGAGTCCCAAAAAGAGTTTTCATATTACATTATTACGTTTTACGCATTTTAACTATTAAAGTTGCTGTCTAACAGCACAAAAATCTTATGTAAAACCTTAACTAAATGCAAAATTCACTATGATTGTAAAAGCAAATTTAGTAATGTAAAATCATCTTGTACAATGTAAATGTAAATAATGAAATACATAAACATGAGAAAAATGCCGAAAACTACTGCGCATGTTTCATGTGCGTTTCTTGGAACTTTTACTTTATTCTTTTTTCTTTTATATATATATATTTTTTTACGGTAATTTTATATTTAATATTTTGTATTTGAGATCTCTATAGTCTATTTGTAAGAATAAGTATATTATACATATGTGGGTATTAATATTAAAATTTTGTCCAAATCTCCAAAAAAACATATTTACATGAAACATATGTGCCAAAACGCACACGTTAATAATATATAGGAGACAACTCTATCCGAAAATTTGAAACATATGTACAAGAAATTACATACATATGTACAACTGGGATAATATTACCTAGACGATACCATCACTTCACCCTAACTCAATCTTCTCTTTTTAATACTAGCATTACTACTAAATCCGCTATCGCGACGCTTATAATCCACCTTCTTGGGTGTATTGTACTCATCTAAATGCTCATGATGTCGATCCGTCGACAACAACTTGACTTTAAGCCCATCATTCGACAATGCACCCTGTTCAATATCCAACAAGCTGACATTATTGTTGGTTGCCAAGTGCAACAAAGCACTAAAGTTCCTTGTAATCAATGCAGATGTCTTTCCTTTGCACATATCTTTGTACTTGACAGTGTTATTAATCTCCCCAATAAACTCAATGACTTCCGTTTCTTCTTCATGCATGTCAAAATCGGAGACGGTTCGATTTCCAATTTTCTCCACAATAAACTTTTTCCATTCAAGGACATGCTTCAAGCGTATGCCGGCATCCTGTCCCATTAAGTCAGCAAAAGAAGTGCAAGGTTGCTGTTCAGGAACAAGTTCTTCATTCTCATTATTATTGTTGGTATCAGTGATGAGTTCGTTAACTGGTGCGCGTGAGCCACGATTTTTCGGTGTGGATGTCAGTAACTCCAGCTGAGAAAATGTGTCACAATCTATTAAATCCAGAAGAAGATCATCGTCATCATCTTCTTCAATAGGATCCAAGTCGCCTTCATTGTCCGCAGCATTGTAATTTTGACAGAAGAACCGATTGAAATCCTTGAGGCTGGCAGTAGTGACAGGAAGCAAACGTTCTTTAACTTTCCGAATGCGCTTAGGTTTCTTCAGAGATTTGTCTTCCCAGTATTCTCCCCAATCATCAAGACCAAGCATGGCTTCTTTGGTTAACTTTTTCCGTTGACGTTTGCATTGCTTCAAAACAACCTTTTCAACAATACATTTTTTTAAGACGTTTTCCGCAATTGTAGGCGTACCAGCCCGACTACAACTCTTGAATGAAGCCTCACAATCCTCAAAGCCTTCCAAATGCATCGACTCATGCTCACCTACACTTAACCCATTTATTGAAGGAACTCTTGAAATACTCAAAGTAGTGCTGAACATACCCGAATCTAAGTCACTATCCAACGTTTTCCGGTTCGGATCACTTCGTTTGCCTATCATTTCGCTGATTTCCGTAACCTCATGTTCCACTTCCAAGTCTTCAGCTGAATGTGTTGAATTAACACTAGATAAACACAGCGAAAAAGATGTAGAAAGCAAAGAATCAAAAGCGTCAGGACCTTGCGTTGTGGAAGTTTCTTGAGATGGGGATCCCAAATATTGCATAACTTCATCATCTTTAGCTTTTAATGTGTACATGGAATCTTCATATGCTTTGCAATCAGCCTGGAATGCATCCCATTTGTTGTAGATTTTCTCCACAGTGGAGTTTTGTTCAGTCAGCCACTTATGTACCATGTAATCCTGCACATCGCCGCGTTCAACTTGCTGGTCTGGTATGTTAAACGTGTGTACTTGGCGATGATGTGCGTTCAACTCGCGATTTACGCGGTCTACAATAGAAGAACTGCCGTAATCGCCCAGAGGCTCCTTCTCCCCATACATGTTTTGTTCCAGGAGATCATGAGCAACATTTTGTATGGTGTCATTGTGTGTAATACTGCCCAAGTGTGTAAGTAAGCCATGTTGTGTCTCTTCGTCTAGGGTGGAAGTGTCGCCATGACGGACTTTACCTTCAAGAATTCGCTCCTTATTGTTGACCCAACGGTCTTCCCAGTTAACCTGATAACTCCCAGCATACTGATCACACTCATAGATGGTTTTGTCTTCTTTCGACTTTTCTTCAATTCTTGTGAATTGTTGAAAGTCTGCAAAGTTCAAGCCTTGAACGGAGATGCCCGATTTATCAACATTGAAAGAGACCAACTGGGATATCTTTGCTTCATCACTTGGTGGTTCAATAATTGCTTTGGTTTTGCGTTTGTATTTTTTCTTGCGTTCTTCTAGCTTGTCAAATATTTCCTTATTATCATCAGTTTTCCTAAAAAATATTCATTTAATGATTGCCTTATATAACTATACAGGGTGTTCCAAAAATACTGGGCATATCTGAATTCACCACCAATACTCAAAAAAGTGTCCATTTGTGGCAAATCCAAATATGCTCAGTATTTTTGAGCACCCTGTATGTGCAAGTACTTACTCTTCATAGCACATATTTCTGTTCAAGTATTCAATGACAAAATCGTAGAGCATATCCACTTTCTTGCCAAACAGTTGGGCTGAAGCTTGCAGCAGGAGAGCAGCTTCAGCGAAATTAACTGTGAAGACTCCATTGTGTATAGTTATTCTGGAAGATTGCAATGCCCTTAGGTAGTTGTCCAGTACCTACAAATACAATAGAAAAAGTAGTAGAACAATGCTTGATAAATTCTAAATGAAAATGTTGTACTTACACCAGATAGGTCATGTTCAATACAAGGTTTCTTGAGCCATTCGTTCACTTTGAGTATTAATGCACAGCAATTCGACTGGGAAATACGACCGTTTTGTATATTTTGCAATAATTCCTGGCATTCGTCATAATCCTCGTTGATAATTTCACGTACTCGCGGCATTTTACTTCGTAACGATTGTCTTGCACATTGTAAAACACAATTATATCAAGTAGAGTGTAATATTTCACCGGTTTCTATTACTGTTGTTGATTAGAAACGTTTGTATTGCGAATATTATTTATTTTTCATGCACATGTAGGTAAACATTCATCATGCTTTTGCGAGATTGTCAGCCATCTTTCAAACAAGCGTTACTTGGCATGCGCATGCGCACTAGCGCATTTGTTTCGCGCCTTTGTTAAATTTAAATTTTCGAAATATTCTTTAGCTAAGTGGATTAAGGCTTTATTTCATTATACTTTGTATCAACATCAAGCCAATAAACGGATTAATGAAGTTACTGGCAATTATTTTTTGCCACCCTACCAGTAAAAACTTATTGCCTAATTGCTTGATTAACGATTTTCTGCAATGATGACTTTTATTGATTTTCTTGATTACCATCAACTTGCATAGCCGATACCTCACATGCTGCACCGATTCACATGTTTTTTCCTGTTTCCCAAATCATTTTCATTTGCTTTACGAACGTGAAATATTAACGTTTTAAGTTCTTTGCATATGTTTTATGCTTTTATTGACATAACAACTTTTTACTATTATATCACAACCCGTTTGAATTGAAAGGATTTATTATCATATGTAGTAAAGTTGGCAAAACCATCTGCACGTTACCATTTATTAACCCTTTCAAAAATCAGAAAATAACTAAAAGTTCAAGTGAAAACTTGAAATTTGGACCCTTTCAGTCCTGGCCGTTGCGGTTCATTTTCCTTGCGCATGTGGGTTGTTCCTATAAGGGCTGGGTTATTTATCCGGGTTATTCGTATATGCGAATAAACATTTTTTCTTGATAATTTAATGGTTACCATGCATTTACAGACGTTTTCTTAAATCAAACCTAGCACGTCCAATATGTCTTATTATGTAAGCATAGAGAACCTTCACTTAGGTATGTGAACAATTTTTATTTTTTATCGAACCCGTGTCTAGTTAATGTCTACCCTTCACGATCGACCATGTCTGATTTTAAAACTCCGATTTTATCCGTACCCCCCAATGACAAATGACTAAAAACCAAACTAAAAACCAGGTGAAGCCTCAGTCTAGGTACTAACTAGTACATAGTACATACTAAAATTGCGGATACGGATAAAATACGCACAAATACGACAAATTCCCAGCCCTATACGCCTATACGTAGCTTCGGATGGGTATAGGTGGCTAAGCACAGACTTGCGTGCACCGGGTGTCTATTTCCGACACAGTACAGAAGCAAAGCAAAGGCACAAGGCGCAGGCCAGACCAGAAAACAGTTCGTTGTGAATTTACCATTCACATTGAATGTTGATTGTAAGCGTTGACTGGCTGGGAGTCTGTGGCAAATCTCGTATCGTATCACATCCGTTCTTGAGGTCTGGCTTTGTAGCTTGCCTTTACTGGAGAATTCTGTCGTGCGCTACGCGTTAAACATTCGTGAACTCATAGGTCGTTGCGTTTTATTAGTGGTATAGCCATAGCTACTGTTTGTTGCTTCATCATTCAGTGTTAAATAAATGTAAACGCGCATTGTTGGATATTGGATAATATAATAATATTAATCGACACGCAGATAACAATTAGAACGACAATGAGTGGTGTGTGCTATGGATGCGTGAAGTATCTTCTCGTGGTGATGAACTTCTTGTTCATGGTAAGTGTAGTGGAAGCATGCCATAGTTGTTTTATTGGTGTAAATTAAATAGCAAAAACGCTTCCTTATTATATTAACGAGTTAACAACCGCATGGCCATGGCATTGTTTATTTTACTGGTGAACAAGCTGTCGAAGTGTAGCGCGCTACCGCTAGTAACTTCCTTCCTGATTAGCTTCTTTTTTTATCCATCTTAAAAATCAATGGAAATATTAATATTGACTTTAAATAAATCCGCATCAACCTCGACATCCACATAGTATTGAATTCTATCATTTATATCCGGTGCCCTATTTAACGCTGCGCGCTTACACAAAAGATTCGATGAGAGTGTGTTTGCGTTACCGAGAACTGCGAGTTGAGAGTATTCCCGATTCCCGGATTCGCATGCAGTCGACCTGCATGCGGCCCTGCAGCTCGATCGATTTAGTTTATTTGTAAACAAATAAGGCCATGAAAGCTACATGCTTCACCAACACGATGTTATCTCGCCATTTAAATGCAACAGATTATTTAACTTTTAATGGCGCGCAAATTAAATCGTTGAATAACAACGAAACATCCAAGCAAAAGTTAACTGTTGACGTCTAAGTCTGATTGCCTGATGGACATGGGGTCAAGTTTGATTAGTTTTTGTGCTTTAATGTATTATTTGCATTTCATGAATTCACAAAATAAATAATAAAATGCAGTCATCGCTCAACTCTCGACATAAACCACTCAATACAAGCGCAGTTACCAGGACAGGACATGAACGACGATTTGATTGAAAATATTGCGGGCGTTAATTAATTCAATTACACACTGGCTGTTTTGGCTGCTTGTGTTCGAAATGCCAACAGTCTCGTAAACGGCCAAAAAAGAAATTACATCATCGTCAACTTGACTTGATTCAATTCCCAAGCCAGTCTACATAATCTTTATATTTATAAATGTTGACTACACTTTTTTGACTTTTCCATTCTATGTAGATGCAAACCGACGTTGATGTATAAATATGTTTCACACTAAACACCCACTCTATAAATAACTTGTTATAGGTATACAAACCCAAATCCTGGCCCATATCCATATCGACCATATCCAATTGTTCTTTAAGTACTTTTGACCTAACAAAGTTCAAATTATTCTTATAGGACTGGATTTTGAGACAATTGCATACTCGGCAGCTTTAAATGCTTCGAAAAATTGACTTCCTCCGTTGTTCGTTATATTAAGATTATTATGTAAAAACCTTAAAAAAATTGCATAAATAATGCATGAAATGAATGCCTTAATGATAAAACAATGGAAATTTGGACTACTGTTTTGTTTTCAGCTGATAGGGTTGGCAATAACTGGCCTAGCAACATGGATGCTAGTCGATCCTACCTTCTACATTTCAATGGCGCAAGATGCCAACAACTACTACATCACAACATACATCTTGTTGGCCATCGGCGTCTTGCTCTTCCTGATCTCGTTCTTTGGCTGTTGTGGCGCAATACGGGAGTCTAGATGCATGCTGATTACCGTAAGTTATAACTTTTTCTGTAAAAAAACGAAAATTGCAAAACATAAATTTAAAGAAGGTCGTTGGAAAATGTGTGTTCTTTGTTTGTTGTAGTTCTTCTGTATTCTATTGATTGTGTTCGTGGCCCAAATGTCGAGCATCATTTGGGGCTATATGAACATCACCCGATTGGAACCGTTAGTGCGGAGCACGATCAAAATGACCGTGCAGGAGGAGTACGCAAAGGTCAAGAGTCGTCAAACATCGTTCGATGCGATTCAAAGCGGTGTAAGTACCTCCATTGTCTTCTTTCGTTTACTGAATATGTATTAATTGTGCACTATGTGCTTTGTGTTTTGCAGTTGCATTGCTGCGGTGCCGACAGACCGCAGGATTGGATCGGCAATCAAAACGTCGTGATTGCAATCTCGCCAGATCCCTTGTATTACAACATTCCGCAGAGTTGCTGTCGTGAGGGTGTCGCGATGCAGCAGTGCAAGGATGCGACTCGAGTATTAAAGATTGGAGGCGATATTGATACGCGCACGATTTACCACGAAGGCTGCAGCGATAAGGTTGTCGATTTAATACGTAAATACGGGCATATCATATTCTATGTCGGTATTGCTATCATTTTCGCTGAAGTGATTGGTTTACTGTTTGCCACCATATTAATTTTCGCTATTAATCGCAACCGGTACAAAGCTTAAAGCTACAAGTCACACGAAATTGCTAATTGCCATTATTGATTAACGGAAAGTAACTTTTTTTTAAGTTGAAAAGTTAAGTCTGACATATTCGGTTAATCTCTCTCAAACTTGATCTTCAGTAGTCCATGACATGACATTTTATTTTCGTTTGTTTAAGACTTCAAGTTTTAATTTAATTAGTATTCAAACACGAAACAAAAGAGTAGACTAGTCTTTGTTGTTTATGTTTAGAAATATTTTGATTTGCGCGCATGACTAATTTCATTATGAATAGTGTGACATGTAAATGTGGATGGGCTGCGATTGCAGATAAAATTAACAGAAACAGAAAGAAAGTATTTAAATAAAATTTCTAGAAAAATAAACCATATTTTTGTACGTATGTTGGATGTGTAATATGTTTAGGTAGAAATTCAAATCCAAACACAGAGAAAGCGCAAAGAGAAACGAAGTGAATTGACTCAAAGTGGGGACGCGCAATGATCTTGTTCTTGTTAATTGTTGTCTAAGAGCTACAAAACAAGACAAAATCACTTGTACAAAACATTAACATTTTAAGATTACGAAGAATAGTTCGCGAAAATCTGCAATGTCGTCAATGGCAAAATTGCAAGTTATCGTGAATAAATCACATGAATATATTTACGTACCCACATATTTAAAGCATTATAAGAGAATATATTTAGCTATTTAAAGATTACTGTGCCATACTATAAGACTACTTACTATGATAAATGTATTGATAAATAAATATCAAATAACATTTATGTTATGCCATGTTTCCAAACATACACAAAGAATGAATGCGAATTTGTTATTATAAATTGAGATTCTATTTCAAGTCATACATATAAATTAACCCACAGTAGGTAAGTTTGTTACATTCTCACATGGCAAACTTCTGTCCTTTTCATCTCTGATCAATCAATATACTATTCGTAAAATAAAACTAGTGGCCATAAAAAGCTATAGTTAATGTTGATGCATGCATAATTTAAATCTTATTATTAATAACAAGATATTGTAACGAATAATAATAAGAATAAGGAAGACAATTAATGTTCTCGTAAAAAAATGTTTCAACGCCAAAAGCAGTTAACAAATTAATATGAAATCCTAAGGAAAGCAACTTTGTGCCAAAGCTCAACAACTGGCCTGGCTATAAACAAAACAAAACTGTTTGCGTTTTGTGAACATTTTCAAAACAACATAAAGATGCAAAAATAAGCTTACAGGCAAAAATTACATCACTGAATATAGGAATGTAAATCATGCATAATTATTTATGATGTAATTTCCCGAAATGTTCACCTGAAAATAATGAAAACCTAAACACCATTAAAACAAATAACAAAACGCTAATCTCAACTAAGCCAAATTTTTGTGTACTACGACTATTACTATTACACCTATAACTATATTTATATTTAATATTTTGGATATCTTTACATGTTTTCTGTACATAAATACACATGAACAAAAGGGAAACGCATTGAATTTCGTACTTATACATTTACTTCTTAAAAGCTTAAATCTTGATGAATATATTTGATAATGTACCTATTTAAAAATGTATTTGTGTATTTAAAATTAATATTTAATTTACACTAATAAAAAGTAATTATAAGTGGAAGTTATAGTAATGTTAAAATAGTTTTCTAAGTTTTTGTAAGAACTATTGTATTTTTTGTTACCACGTTTTTATATTTTATAATTGATTATGTTTTATGTTCACATCTCTTATTTCTACATATTTGTTTAATTTTTAACATGAAACATGACTGATAGTAACATGTGTTCCCATTAACATGTAATGTAATTTTAAATTAATGTTTTCATGATAACACAAAAGCAAGAAAACAAGCTTTATCGAAAATTATACTGATTTTGTACAGTAATTCTTTAATTCTCATTGTATTATGTTCTCAACGTTCATGCTAAACAATGCTTTCCTACTATGCTTTTAGCTATATTGAAATTTTAGTTTGCCTTTTAAGTTGAGCACAAATTTATTGGCCTTGATGAATAAAACATCAACGAGAATCAATGGATTCTAAATGACAGATTATAGCGATAACCTAAACCAAAGCCAATTCTTCATTAAATATTCAAATAATAAAGAAAATATTGAAAATAAAAAGGAAACAAAGCAGAATGTACATCTCTATGGAAAGATGACTATATATTTCTGTTGGTAACGTTATTGTAAAAGAGAAAATATATTGAAATAAATGTATAACACAATAATCCAAACCATACCTTGAAATAATTTATTTCCAACTTCCAATACAATTAGAATTAATAATTAAATAACAAAAATAGAAACTATATTAACTAAAAATTGATTAACATCGAAATTAGATTAGTTGGACAATTGGCAATCAATATGAGCCACAAAATATAATACTTTATCTCTATAGTCTTAAATTTATCTCATTTAATTTTTTAATACATTTAAGTTGAATTTCAAACATTTTGTGTTTTCGAGTTCGCGTTGGTTTGAGGGTGGTAATAGTTTTAACAAACGAACCGCATTCGAGTTGCAAATTGATGACGTCAGACCACGTTTGGTTTCCTCATATTCGTAACCTACTGCTGAGCGCAATGGTAGTGACGTATTACGAACCTGGTTTTAACCAAACTGCCACCAAACCAACGAACTAGAAAACACTAATTGACTTGCACTTGTGATTAGGAAATAGTCTCAGGGTATTTGTTCTTCCATTCAGCAGGCATCAATTCATCAACCCGTCTATTAAGAAACGCGACCCTAGTACTCAGTTTATTCACAGTTTGGTCAAGGTGCGATTGCCGCCTCCATTGCAGTTGGGGCAGTAAGACTTCAGCCTGCGAAACGCGTGATTCCATGCTTTTCAACTTCTGTCTCACAGCATCAATGTATGCATCTTGTAGCAAACCTACTTTGCTCTCACCTGAACCAATAGATAGATCCAGAACAAATAACATTTAAGAGTTTGACGGGAAAATATGTGTAGGTTACTTACTAGCACGAGATATTTTATTTACATCAATAGTAAATGGTCTGTTGTCTTCAGTTGAAGATAAAAGATCCATCATGGGTACCAATGCAAAATTCTTATTTCTGACTTTGATAACTTTGGAGTCTTCCGCAGAAATTTCAAAATATTCTTGCATTTCTCTCTTTAGGTCAGCATATTGTATTTTGGGGTCCAGTTCAATCACCAGAGACTCGACAAGAGGTTCATCTGCATTCAATAGACTTTTACCTTTCTTATTTTGATTACAATGCATTAATCTTACCATACAAGTCATATCTGCGGATATTTACGGGAATTTTAACTGTTGCACTCATCATTGATAACAACAAATGTTATTATCAGCGAGAAAGACAGATAATCCGCGAACAGCTGAGTCTGAGAGATCAATTACAATCGGGAACAAGAACCAAGAACAACTTGAGGCTGAATTGAGTGGGAGTTGGGAGTAAATTGCTATACTATGCTGCGGCTGTGGTTTGCGCTCATTCAACGCGACGAAAATCAATAAACTTGAATTCCAAGAATCTTATTTTTTAAATGTAGTGCACAAAGAACAAACCCTATTCATAAAGCTGATACATTTAATTTATTTAATAAAAACCAAAATAAAAACAATCTAAATAAACCAAAAAATACTCTAATATTGATATAACCTCAAAGTGGGCCCCCTGTCTTTTACAGGGACTCTAAAACTCGTTTAAACTCAAATAAAATGGTGTTACCCCTAAAAAATACGTTTAATTCACGCACAATCGGGACTAATGGTCCGTACAAAAACTTCTTCATCTTCTTCCTCTTCATAATTATCTTTTATTTAGTAATAATTGTGGTCTATAACTTTAAGTCTGACTCTACCAAAAAGTATGAGAAAGTGCAGCTAAAAGATTTGCATGCATTGCCTCAATACACGATCAAAGACTCTTTGCCCTTGTCTGCGAGACACACATCTAGGCAACGAACAAATACAAAATGTACTTATTGGGACTGTTTCAACCTATATCGGTGTGGACACACAGGACATGATCGAATAACAGTTTATGTCTATCCGCTTAAGCAATATGTCTCAGTAGATGGTAGTCAGACAAGTAAACTCATCTCTAAGGAGTATTACAAAGTTCTGGAGGCTTTCCTTGACTCAAAATATTACACAACGAATCCGCATGAAGCTTGCTTATTTGTTCCCTCCCTTGATTTACTCAACCAGGAAAATTTGGAGTTGAATTTTACTAATAAGATCTTACAAGCTTTGCCATTGTAAGTTGTTTAAAAGCTAATTATGAGTCGATAGAATATTGATGTTTGCACTTTTAGTTGGTATCATGGTGAAAACCACTTGATTTTCAACATGATCGCCGGTAGCGCGCCAACTTTCGAGTCGCTACTTGAACTGCACCTGGGAAACGCTGTACTTGCAGGAGCTGATTTCGATACGTTTAATTATCGCACAGGGTTTGATATCCCAATACCCGTCTACAGCCCTGTAACACATCTAATTACAAGAAACCACAAGAAGCGAAAATACAGACTTGTTTCCTCACAATTGAACATCGACGCTTTGTATTTCCAAGGACTGGAAGGTTTGCAACAGGTCCATGAGGACATTCTCCTCTTGGATGCTTGCTACAACCATAACTACACAAAACGGTGTGATGTAAATGCCCAAGAAGTGTATGACTATCCGGAAGTGTTGCAAGAAAGCGTCTTTTGTACAGTTTTTCGGGGTGAACGCAATGGACAATTCGCATTGTTGGAGATCATGGCGGCTGGCTGTATACCAGTTATCATTATGGATAGTCCAATTCTACCATTTAGTAATGTACTTGACTGGAAACGTGCTGCTGTTTTCATTTTCGAGGATTATATCTATACGACAATGGACATCTTGGGGAAGATTTCCCAAAATAAGATTGAGAGTATGCGAAGGCAAGTCGCTTTCTTGTACAAGAGTTATTTCCAGACTGTTGGTAAGATTGTGGAGACAACTTTGGATATTGTTCAAGATAGGGTCTTCCCACAATGGGGTAAGACTTATGATGACTGGAATCTACGTCCTGAAGAGGTAATTCAAAAAAGTCAAAGAAATATTGAAATTGTAATTGTTGATGTTTGTAGCGCATGAAAAATCCGCTATTTTTGCCGATAACTGCTCCAAAATCTCAAGGATTTACAGCTGTTATCTTAACCTATGACAGGCTTGAAAGCCTTTTCATCTTAATAGAAAAACTATCGAAAGTCCCGAGCCTAATGAAAGTTGTAGTTGTCTGGAATAATCAAAGAAAATCCCCGCCATCATGTAAGTTAACCACTTGCCTTTATTTTTTTAACTATGACATTGTTCCTCGGGTTTTAGTGTCAATATTTCCGCAAATCTCGAAACCAATAGCCGTAATACGTACTAAAGCTAACAAACTCTCAAATCGGTTCATACCCTATGAAGAAATCGAGACTGAAGCAATTTTATCAATAGACGATGATATTGTAATGCTAACTGCCGATGAATTAGAGTTTGGTTATGAGGTATGGAGAGAGTTTCCTGATAGAATAGTGGGTTTCCCGTCAAGGACACACGTTTGGGATAATGGTACACGGTCCTGGAAGTACGAATCAGAGTGGACTAACGAAATTTCAATGGTTTTAACCGGGGCTGCTTTCTATCACAAGTACTGGAATTATCTCTACACAACGACAATGCCTGCTGATATCAAGGACTGGGTGGATGAACACATGAACTGTGAAGATATTGCCATGAATTTTCTAGTTGCTAATGTGACTAATAAGCCACCAATTAAGGTACATAATTAGAAATCTTTTAAGTGATTTGATGGGATTTAATTTACGTGATTTATTGATTGTTTTAGGTGGCGCCAAGGAAAAAGTTCAAGTGTCCAGAATGCACGAATAACGAAATGCTTTCAGCGGATTTGGGACATATGGTTGAGAGATCACAATGCATTGATCGTTTTGCTCAAGTTTTTGGCAGCATGCCTTTGAAAAGTGTCGAGTTTCGGGCTGATCCTGTGCTTTACAAGGATCCATTCCCAGAAAAGTTGAAACGGTTCAACAATATTGGAAGTTTGTAAATAAAAAATACTGTATATATATTATGTTCCACATGTCCATATTGCTTTTATGATTGTTTTATACCAAAAATGTAATGAATAATCCTGAATAACTATTAAACATGCAATATTACGTTAGATAACTTACTCTTGTGGCCTCAAAGCCTAAAATATATCCTTTTTGGTCCACCATTAATCCCTTATGCACTCAGGGCTCATCCACACGCGTTCGCTCGCCAAACAGCGAATAAAATATGCCGTAAGGTTATGTTCAGAACGGTTGAATTTCGCTAGACAAACGATTGGCTTTTTGAGCCAATGAACGTCACCTATTCATATTTGCCGCTTAACCGGAAACACTTCAATAATTTTGCGCATGGTCGCTCTTATGGGATTTGCATGTTGAGTAACCAAGGACTTTTTCAAATACAAATAAGCCACGCCTTCGTTGCTAGGAAGTTGTTTATATTTTAAAAGCTTAAAACAGCGGGAACCAATTCAAAATGGTAATGTTAAAACAAATTAGAAAACTGTTTAGTCCTGAAAATTGTAATTATCGACTTTCCGATACAAATTATATTCAAATTATACGAGAAGTTTAAGTTGCCTACGAGTTCAGCTAACAAGCTATACAAGCTCTCAAGCCCAAACTCAAGCCATTCTTGTTGGGGGGTTATAGTTGTGGTTAGACCTGGACAATCCGCTCACAAAAAAGAATATTGAAAATTCTAATCAAATAAATAATTTCTACAATATTTATCAATTAAAACAAAGCCATGGCAAGTGAACTATCCGAAAAGTAAGAATTCCAAGTATCTTTATTCTGCCCGTTACTGAAAGTAAGCTCAATTGTTTGTTTCAGAACTGAAGAAACTAATGGCAACAGTAGTACAAATTTACTTGAGGATCCCATACAGCAAGAACTTTCTGCTGTTGAAAAGATAGAGATTGAAACAACTGCAACTGTCCTCTTAAAAGCTGATAAGATTGATAATAGTGTTTTGAAGACATCTAGTAGCACTTGCTATTGGTAACCATTAACCTAAATAATAGAAACAATGCATATTGTTTTATTATTGAACTACTTGTTTGTTGAATTGTTGAACCGTTTTTGTTACTTTCCAGTGGAAAAGATCGCAATTTAAATATTGCTGAACTTCTTTGTGCAAACTGCAACAAATGGTATCATGAATCATGCATAGGCTACCAACTAGGCAAGCTGGTGCCTTTCTTATCAAATTACGTTTTCCAATGCAAGAATTGCTCGAGAACAGGCTTGGAAAGCTTCAAAAAGAGTCAAGCTTGTAAGTTGCCATCTTGCAGTTCATTGTTCTAACATATTTCTGGCATATTCCTACTTTATTTTGTCAAATGCAAAATAATTGCTTTGTAAGTTTGAATTTTTTTCATTTAAAGTATTTGTTTTGTTTGCTTTTAAGTAACGTCGCAAATGTGCGTCACAGCTATAGCAAATCTTCAACAAGCAAGTGTGAAAGAAGGCACAAATCGAACGATATTTAACAAAGATAAAGAGATTGTCCCTTATATCGAGTATCATTGGGAAGCACTGACGACAATTTCGCGCCGCGTTACGCAATCCTGGCATGCAACTGTATTAAGGGCATTGCAGAAAGATGTTAGCATATTGTTCAGCATTGAGGAGGGCAGTGATGGTCAAAGTTTCGGCTTGTTATGCACTGATTTAATGCAAATCAAGCCGAATTATGAGGCCATGATTAAGGGGGGCACCTTGAGGATTACTGACTCAGGCATTCAGCATGGTAAGTAGCAACAAATTCAAGATGTTTTCTAAACAATAAGGAAATGTATACAAGGCGCAAACAAACTGTAATTTAATACTGCAATTGTTTATTTGTTGAGTCAATATAAAGCAGGCAGGGCATTTTTGACATTTCATTTAAATATGGCGCATTTGAACTTAAATATGTTTTCAAATCCTGTACAATCAAGTACAAGTAGTGTTGTGCATGAATTTCAATACATGCAAGTAACAAGCGATCTTGCAGTTCCTCTTGTTGGCGGCGTTAAGAACCGCAATACGAAGCGGAAATTGCCGGGGGATATCAACATGCTAGGGAAGAAAGGGCGCAATGCAGACTTAACCACACCTAAGCTTCCCGCGCACGGGTATCCTCTAGATCATCCTTTTAATAAGGACGGCTATCGGTATATGTTAGCTGAACCGGACCCACATGCTCCATATCGACAGGTATAAACAATATAAAATATGAATTTATGCTCACTGTAAATTGAGGATTTGGCGTAAAATTCGCAAGTTTCTATAACATTAATTAGGCATCGTTTGGAATGTGTATACTGTTCTGAAACGTCGCTAATTCTGCGCCTATTACTAAATTTACGGTCAGCATTAATGTACGATAACAATAAATAAATCAATACGAATGAGATTTAGTAAAGTTGATATTTTTCTGGTAGGAATTCGATGAAAGTTCAGATTGGGCAGGAAAACCAATCCCAGGTTGGTTATACAGAACGTTGGTGCATTCAACAGTCCTGTTAGCATTGCATGATCGCGCACCGCAACTTAAAATCTCCGAGGATCGTCTAGCAGTCACGGGAGACAAAGGTTATTGTACAGTGCGCGCAACACATTGTAAGTATACCAGCTATTCGATTTCCTTGTGCTATTTTTGGGTTGGCAGGTGTTTCTAAAGGATCCTGGTATTGGGAAGCAACCATCGACGATATGCCCGAAAGTTCAGCAACGCGCATCGGTTGGGGACAGGAATACGCTAATTTGCAAGCACCTCTTGGATATGATAAGTTTGGATACTCGTGGCGATCACGGAAAGGTACCGCTTTCCATGAGCAACGCGGCAAACATTTTAGTAAGGGTTATGGTGAAGGTGACACTTTGGGATTTTTGATTATCCTCCCTGAAAATAAAGTTACAAGAAGAGTGCCGCCCACATACAAAGATAGAGTAATTTATATTTTAATTGAACTTTGAATAAAGTCAAAATTTGAATTGTTTGGTTGTTGTAGCCTCTTGTTAAGTTCCGCTCACATCTATATTATGAAGAGAAAGACAATGTCAGTGAATTTCTTAAGAAGTTGCAAACATTGGCAGGCAGTAAAATACTATGTTTCAAGAATGGCGAGCTACAAGGAATGGCTTTCAATAACATTTATGGAGGCACTTACTATCCGACTATTTCTGTGCACAAAAATGCGACAGTTTCGGTTAATTTCGGGCCGCATTTTAAATACGCGCCCGCTGTTAATGAATTTAATTATCGGGGTGTAAGTATACTGCGTACTTTTTAAGCAATTGATTAATTTTTTGTTTGGTATTTAAATTTGTTTAGATGAATGAAAAGGCAGAGGAAGCAATCTGTGAGCAGACTATGGCTGATACGATTTACTTGACCGAGAATGAAGGACGATTACGTCTTGATAACTTTGTGATGTGACAATAGTAGACTGTTTTTGTTGTCGTTCATCATGCATTCATCATTTTCATGTGTTCATTTTTGATATTTTTGCTTTCTAAATAATTTTTTTTATTGTATTTAATAATTAATTATTGTTGTATTGTACAAAAATATCTTTAAACAATTCAATTGCTTTAAAAATTAAACAAGTTTATACAATTTCTAATATGATAATAAAGCATTTCATCAATCATGATAATAAACTACAAAGGTCTGTTGTTCATTTTTTTGTGTTTAAATTCTTTTATCAAATTTTAAATAGAGTGCGATTTATAATTTCATTTTGCTTGATCAACATTAAAATGCAAATTTCAAGATTATAATATACCCTATTTCAGAACAATTGATATGATCTGCATTGCATAATAATTTCAACAATATATGATAAAGTTGCAAGAACCATTCCACCCAAATAAATAAAGAAGGCAACCAAAATATAATCAATTCCAATTGCGAAGAATTTTGTATCATCCTTGCCCTTTTCGCCCTGGTATTCATATTCTTTGCTCAAGTAGTTTTTTAAACCAGTTTCTATGATACCAGACAAATATTTGTTGATACCAGTTTCAAGTAAACTTCCACGCTGCATAAGGTATACATGTTTAAAAGTAATAATTGGTACTTCCATGTGATATAGCAGAGATTTACGATTTGCATCAATGTAACGCTTTTCAATTTTCATTAAATATAACAAACGGTACATGTTGGCTTCAACGGTAAGATTGCGTTCGTCGATAACTTTCTGCAAATTTTCTCTGATTTGCGAAATATCGTAGATCTCAAATCGTTCAACGACTTGCTTAACATAAGGATCAGAAGATTGCATAATTCGAAAGTGGTAGTCCGCATAAATTGTTCCTTTAATGGCAATACCACTTTCAACAATATCCTTATGCGTTTTGATTTGTTTCTCAAATACAGGTTGCACAAGAAATGAAAGGAATACTCCTTCATAGGTATTCGAAAATAACATTGCTACTATTACCCAGGAAATGAACAAACTACGATTTGGCCAAAGGGTGGGCTGTTTAACTGATTCAGCAACAACAATTGCTAATGATTCGAAAAATGTCGAAAAATTATCAAGACGTGTATTTTCTCTTGCAAAATATAGTCTTATTTTGTTAAATTGCAGATATTCAAAAATGTAATTGAAAACGGTGAAGCATACAATTGTGATAGAATAAATTTCCCATGTTTGCGGTGTAAAAACTCGTAATATAGCCATCCAAGGTTTGAGTTTTTGTGCTTTGGGCAGGTGTAGTGTTGTGAATGTTTCTCCAAACCAAATTGAATGTGTAAAATCAAGATCCGACACAGGATAAATGTTTCCAATTAATAGATCTTCTTTAAATTGTCTTTGTTTAAATGCATAAAACATGTCTGTATAATTTCGTTCCATTGCATATCCGGGCTGAGTATAATTATGATTCAGGTAATTAATTGTAAAGTTCATTTTATCTGAAATTATCTGCAACATGCGTGGGTATATGCCAAGATTTGTAAGATTCTTTTCGTCAATCACATAAGGTGGTGTTCTATTTGCCAAAACATTGACGATACATCTTTTAAAGTTAATTGTGTCCATTTTAAGATTTTCTTCCATAAAGGTTTTTGTATCTATCTGTAACAGCAGTTCCTCGCAAGATGATAACATCCTTATTGCTCCTGATCCTGATGGATAACAATGTTCAGCAGTTCTTTCCAAATTAGGCGCGTACGTTAATGATCCATGAAAAATAATAATCTTGAATAAAAACCAGTGGAATGCAGCCTTCACTATTTGATCAATTTCTGTCCGAGGACCACTGAATATAATGAAAAAAGTACAATTATTATTGTAACTGCTTGAAGTATGCCACTGGCCGAAGAAATTTTTAAGTAATGTTGCATCGTGAGTTATGAAGATTGCGTTCTCAATACGATGTCCGGCATATAGTTGATTTGTATGGATTGATTCAAATTGAAATAAGTGATGGACAACTTCTGGGACAGTAATCAATTGCTCCACATAATAGTCTAAATTTGAATATCCCACAATTGCATTATCAATATTTTGTAATTTTAAAACTTTTCGTGTACATTCTACGTTTTCTACGCTTGGCTCAATTAATTCTTCAAGTAAATCAGCTTCGGTTCCTTTCAAAAAATGCGTAAAAAGTAATATAAAACAATAAAAATATATACTATATATTTTTAATATACACATTTTCGTTCTATTTCAGATACCCGTGAACTAAATACTAACTATTAATGCAATATTTAAAATGCTTTTCCTATATTAAAAATACCAAAATTATTTAATAAATATTTAATGTTTGACTTGTTATATAAACATGTAATATATAGATTCATTAATTTTTTTTCTTTTCCATACAGGGTCCATCCTTAAACACAGTTTTTTGCTTTAAGTGGAGATTTCGGATTTTGGAAATTTCTGAGCCGAAAATCTTTTTAAAGCAATAATTTATAGTTATTCATTTGGTAACGCGAAGACTGCGACATTGCAAAAGTGGCTGAACACTATGAGATATTTTTAAAAACTCTTTTTGTAACTTGTAACTTGTTACTATTATTAACAAAACAAAAAAAAAAAGATAGTTGTGACTTATTGATTAGTAGGTACCTTACTTTGTATTTTATGTACATGTGCTTTATGTGGGACAAGTCGATAAATTACATTACTTAATTTATTTGCATGTGGACAAGTAGTGTAATTAGGCGCTATCGTGCTCACAAAATAAGCGTCGCATAGGTATACACATACACACAGCCAAGGACATCATTGCAAAGCTCACTCTTTCGGATTCAGGGGCAGGGGACCTTCATTCGAGAAAATCCGTCAAAATCTCGACATCGCAAATTTGCAAGATTACATACCTTTCTTCTCATAGCTATGAGTATACGCCTATATCACAAAGCACTTTCTGGTCATCTAAAAAACTTTAATCTAAATGCAAATGATATTTTTCCTTATTCGAAGCTGTTACAACATTGGGAAGCTCTTAGTAGTAATCAATAACTTAAGTACAAAATACAGTCATAGGTGTACTTACTTATGGACCTGGGAAGAACGATAAAGAGGTTTTAGAAAATGGAAATCTGTTCAAAATTCATCATTTATTTTAAAATACAATTTTTGAAAATTGTGTTATTTTAAACGATTTAAATTGTTGTATTTTAGTAGTTTAATAAAGTTAATTTTATCTGGCAGATAACTTACTTAAGCTTTATATCTTTGGGTGAAAAATTTCCTATTTCCATAGTCAGGGTTATTTTATTATTAAAACCATTATAATTGTAATTATTTATTAAGATGTTTTAACAAATAATCTGATGCACGCACCTACGTATCATACATTGTATACTTAAGATTAGTTAATTATTCTAAATAAAATTAAATCAAATAAACTTTTGATCAATAAAATGCATCACAAGCTCTTTGATTTGTTGACGATATATTTGTTGTTTTTTGGGATTAACTTTAAAACCTCTCAGAAAATCTTCGATATTTCCGGTAAGTTCTGGAGCAGCTTCACATTCTTGCAACATTGCTTTACGGGTAACGAAAGATAACATTAATCCAAACTTACTAAGTGCTTCCCAATGTTGTAACAGCTTCGAATAAGGAAAAATATCATCTGCGTTTAGATTAAAGTTTTTTAGATGACCAGAAAGTGCTTTGTGATATATTTCCAAAAAATGATCCAATTTATCAAAACTTTCTTTTGGTGAAATAGTATAAAAGAAAAACGCAACATCTAAAACTGGCGATCCCAATTTCAATATTTGCAAATCCAACAATTTCATATTAATTGGTTTGCTGCGGTTATCCATGTTCTCGTACTGATACATCGCGTTATTACACCAGCAATCGCCTTGAAGGACGACTTCCAAGTCGTGATATTGATATAAACCTTCGTATTCGTTGTCAATATTTTCTCCAAACTGCTTAAATTTAGTGTGATAGACTTCCTCAGTAACTGGATCAAATATGTTTAAAACGTCTTGAATATCCAACGCTAATTGTTTTGCAAACTTCATTTGTCCAAAAACGGTTTTAAATAAATCATTGCCACTTATTTCTTTGGTGACTTCTTTAAACAATTTTGAATTAATCGTTTGCATCGCTATTGATGTACCATGGAATTTTCCAAACACTTTCATTGCAAATTCCAAATGTTCTTTGTTCATTAACTGCTTGCGATCCCACAGGTCGTAATTAATGGCTTTCAAATTTTCTAGGGCCAATAATTCATTGAAAGGTTCTTCAACTGACCCGTAGAATTTAGCGGTATTGTCAAAAGGATCCTTAATATTATGTTCGGCTTGGAATTTAGCGAAAGCAGGGGCGATTTTCTTGTAGAAAAGGATTTCGCGAAGGTATGCATCACGCATTGACATACTTTTATATGCTTTCGGATTACGAGTTACATACTTGAATACCATATCCAGTTGCTTGTTATTGCTTCCGATCAATTGAACTGCTTTGACTGTTCCCGAATATCCATCGCCTTTATTAGTTGTATTTTGACTTTCAACTTTACAATCTTGAATATCATTTTTTAAAGCCAATTCTCCCACAATGTTCGTAAAATCGTACTCAGTCATTTCTAGAGCGTGTTTGATCGCAAACTGAGGAGAGATGCTTGTATAAGGCGGTATATAAACAAAATTAACTCCATAAAAATATGTAAGCGTAATATTGTGCAATATAG
>JARJDT010011378.1:0-30302 GCA_030264655.1 Leptusa sp. GC000079
TATGATTCAATTTTCAACTTGTTATCACTAAAACTAAAGGGTTAAATCAGCGGATAACGTGCTTATTATCAGTTGGCACACTTCAATTAAGGAAATAAAAGGAATAAAAGGAAATAAGACACAAAAATTTTGCAACATATGATTTAATGTATGAATATATGATGTACACAGTAATGTCACTATACATAATGTACATTTTTGTTATCTGATATTCATTTCCTCATTCATCATACCCCATTTACATAAGATCGACATATAGAATTTAGATATTATTCTATGTAGTTGTACAGAGTATAGTGTTTTTTATTAAACTATTTTTGCTTTTGTATACTTAGACATGTCCCAAATTCAAGTGAATTAATAGCAATCTCCCTTTGAATTTCCAGAATTCCCTTGCATTCTGTATTACTTCCTCATTTATCACCACTGAGTAATCATTTTAGATTTTATTTAGTTAGTTTTTAAATTGTGATAACATAAAACGAATTTCTAAGGCAAACCCAGTCCCAGTGATAAACTGAAATAGATGGAAATCACTATTAATCACTTGTCATTTTAGTTTTAATTTACAGAAATTACAGGCAGACAAGTTTTAATTACGTTTAGCATTTTCGTAAATAATTCAATTTATTACAACGATTTATGATTTGATTTAGCTTTAAAATTTCGTTCTTGTAAAATACAATTTCAATTTTGAATGCCCAAAATGGATTTGGAAAATGCTTATTGCAACAAATTGAATTACGTAGTTAATTTGTTCACATCGTTTTGTTTACCACAAACAGCAACTTATAGAGAGAACAGCAAAGAGTACGATAAAACATGCAAAATAACGATATAGAATTAAGACTACAACTTATAACTAAATTTATTTGCTATTATAAAAAAGTATAAAACTCAAATTTATCATTGAATCAAGCTCTTTTGCTCTTTTTTAGCTTTTGTACGTTTTTAGAACACGTCGAGTGCGCGTCTATCATTTTCATCATTAGTCATTCATCAATGATACATCTATCTATCTCGTTTAACTCGCAATAATCCAAAACAAAATCGCATAATCGCCATAATAACGAACGCATTTCTAATTTGAATGTACACAACGCTTATTATGCACATCGTTTCTAATATTTTAAAGCCACTGTTGCGCCGCGCAACAAATAAGGAAAAGGAAGAGTGAAGAATGGAAAGAAGGTAAGAAGAGAGCTTGTTATGGTAAACGCAACTCCATGATTCATTGAAGTTGAAAAGGTCGTTTGGTAAATGTCGGTTTGGTCATGTCAATATCACGTAGTTTAGGGTATGGTCTCATTGTTTAGTGACGTTGTATCGGTGTAACTTTCTTAAGGACAATGGTGAATGTGAATGAATGAGCGGGTGACGAGTGTGTGGTGGGTGGTGCGGAATGATGCAAGGGTCCGGGATGTGGTGGATGATGATGGTGGTGGTGCGGCGCGCCAGTGGCCGTATGTTAGTTGGACGTCGAATGCTTTCCCTCGGAGGAAGCGAGTTCGCTGGAGCCGCTGGAGCTCAACGTCGTGTTGGATCCGTATGGGTCCAACGAGCTTTGCACGGACATCGATCGGCCCTGAGCGTTGCGCCTCACTCGATTCGGGGACAGCTTTCCGGGGTCGACGCTTGCTGGGTCTGCCTAAAACAAACGAATGCTTGAACGAGGGTACCTTGACAAGCAGTGCTCTTAATCAATAACCTGATATGCTAACGCATTCATGATAATGCTGTAGGGCACGAGACCCAGTGGGTGAATCTCCCTCATGAGGACGTTGGCCGGTATCTTATGAAATTGTATGTATTCGAGGAAATTGCCAATCACATCTTTAAGATTCGGATTGGGATTGCTGTCGCAATATTTTTTGCCTTCAAAACAAAACACGCATATTTTCGCAAATCATTATACACCCAAACGGCGGAAGCTGCATGACAGCAAAACTTACCCCACATTAACGCCGCTTGGAACTTGGTGAACTCATCGGCTTGCAGTTCGTCACGTGCCAAAATTAACCGCACGACGTGTTGCGGCAGCAAGGTGAACGAACCCAAGTTGAGTACTTCGTTGCCGTGCTCATCGACAAACTCCAAAACCTATAATATGCCAATTCGGCAGCAATAACAGCATGGATCAGTGTTCGCCCACCTAAATTCCTTTAAAGTCGCTCACTTGCGACGGGGCGACGGCGATGCTCAGCGGCAACGCTCAATTAAACATTAAAGCAATATTGAGTATTTACCTTCTGCACCAGCGATTTGGTGCATTTATATTGAATGTAGCGTTCGGCTGAAGCTAGGAGAGCGCACACTGTATCGACGTTGATGCAGCATTGGACGAAGCCGGCGCACGCCCTTCGCAATTCATCCAGGCCGTAATAATCCGCCGCGTTCATCACGCCTGAGACAACAACACCCTCAGTCCTCAGTCCTCACCTCACATTCATGTCTTTTGTTTCAATTACAAAGAGCGACACTTACCGAGTAGCGTCCTAGGTTGGAGCGTGACGCATCCTGTATGGATGTATTCAATGAGTTGTCGAAATACGTCGGGTTCAAATTCTTCGATAATGAGCGTTTGGTGCTGTTGGGACTGTGGCTATGAGGTGAGAATACATTAGAAATAATATACGTGGTGCGAAATAGTCGAACCAAAAATTGTTTCAACAATAAAGTACACATTCATGCAACAATTGCCAGTGCTCAGACATGCTATTGCTTCAAACGTTTTCGAGTCCTTCAAAACTGGGTTTTGAAGAGTTTCGATCAATGAGTGCGATTTGCCTGGTGGCTGGTGGTGATTGGAAAACTTTAAAGCTAGTGCTCTCCTACTTAGCTGATGGAGTTTTGTGAAAATGGTTTAGTAAAGATTGGAATATTGTGAAACAGAAACAACTCTACGAAATCTTCCGAGCAAAATATTTAGATTTTTGATAAGTAACTACTTTAATCAAATCGAACAAGCAAAACATTCCAATTTGTAATCCTTAAACGAATGAAACAATGTCTACATGCATGAATAGTCGATTGAATTATGAAGTTTTTTTGTTTCGTTTGATGGGTAAAGTTGATGTAGTTGATAAGAAAGATGAGTTTAAAATCTGAATAAAATTGCATCAATTGGAAGAACGGAACGTTGAGGAAGGTTACCTCTTGGATAGGAGCCAACTGCTGGGTGTAGCCTCTCTGAATGGGTGCACAACATCGCTAATTAGTAATCTGGGCCACCGCACATAATGTCAATCTATAGTGTATTCACAAACGACCAGCAACCTAATCATATTACCTGCTGGGAAGCGTTCTGGAGATTCAGTAAGGGTTCCGAAGATCGTTTCAGAAAAAGGCGCAGTTTGTTTTCTCGGGGAGGTGCTTCTTTCTTGCGTTGTGGACTGGGTGCCTGATTAGTAAATTGCACATTTCAAAATGAAGCAATCAGCCTAATTGCGATATTTTGGGAAATACCTGGTATAGCATCTTGTGAAAGACACGCGATCTTGCTGCCAGCACCGCCTTAACGGCACACACTGGCTCTCTGGTGTCTCCGACGAGGAAGGTGACATCGCAGAGTTCAGGCATCGATGCAAGAAACTTCATGTCTTCGGCAAGGCCAGTCTTGTTCTCGAAGGTGCTTAGGTCGGGCTCGGCCTCCGCCATGGCGTTGTAGGTCGGTAATAGCAGGCTCTCCGGCATCTACGCAAAAGTGTTTATCATTTTTATCATGTTTGCACACGATACTTGAACAAATAGGAATGAGGTGAGGCGTTTGTTCTCTTGCTCATTGTTCCCTTGTTAATAGTCATTCATCATCATCAGTCAATGAGTGACGAATATCCTTATTGGATAATGGTTTAAGCCACAGGTTTAAGCCAAACTTTGTTATCAAAAAACAAACGCAACTGGAAATTGCGGTTTTGTGGTCGTTTTGTGTTAATAAAACTGAAATAATGTTTTGGAACTTTATGTTAATCGAACAAGATTTCTATAAAAATTCGCAATAATTGATTGATTGAGCCCCAGATCTATCAAGGACAAGTGAAATTATACTAGGCTGAGTTGTGACCTAATTTCGCAAATCGTCCACAATCTTTAAAACTTCTGACTAGTGGCAAAAAAAGGCAACGTCTGCGTTCCGAAATTACTATCAGAGCAACAACTAATGAAAATTGCAAAGGAATAATCGATACACGTACCTGTTGATCTTGTTTGCTCCCACGAAAAGCGATGGAATCAAACGAGGATGTATGGGTCTATAAAATCGCGAGCACTTTAGTATTTCCGAGTGATAAGAAACTTACGCGTCTATGATTGATAGAAAAACTAAGCGAATACGTTGCAATTAAAAGTACACGTAATTTTTTTTTAAAAAAGAAAAAAGCGCGACATTTCGCTCGCTGCGTCGTTTTGGTAAACGTTACCAGCACGATTCCACCAGCCAGCTAGCAGTCTGCATGCACAATAACAATTCACTAATCGAGAAAAACGCTTTTCCCCAAGCTGAACGTCTCGGCGACTCCACAAGTCCTCGCCACCCCAAACCGCATGCGTTATTCTAACGATTTTGCCTCGTTTCCGCTGCCGCTGATAACTCATGGACTTGCTGATAGTAGTAAACGTACAAAATATGTCATTTAATAAATGTGTATGAATATGTACATTTATGTATAAATCGTGTATAAATTAATCAATTAAAATTTCTTCTTTGTTTATTCAAATCCGTAAATAACGCTTTTCTCGCCATTTTAAGATGAAAAACTTTATGACTAAAATTTCCGAGTTGAAAAAATTCAAAGTTGTTATTTAACCAACTTTGAATTTAGAGGCATCAAAATGATAAGAAATGATAGCAACATGGTGGAGCCACACTGCAAGGATGCGCTATTGCAGAGGTCAGTATTGCATTCGCTGCAACTCGCTTCGAGGTGCGTTTCTGCAACTTCAGCGCACTTTCCAGCACGAGTGCATGTTCGGTAAATGCTTCCGTCAATTCGGCATACGAAACACACCTCTTCACATTCGACTATCATGCATGACGCGATCAGATTATCATTATGCTTGCTACCAAAGCAATTGAAACATTTTAATGCGTTGTCTAGAAATGACGATTGCATTCGCGTTACAGAAATCGCAGAAATCAATTTAATAAACTTACCATGATTAATAACGAGTAGCAAAATGCATGATAAAATTATAAGCTTAAAATTCATTGTTTCAAATTTATTGCTCTGATTAAACGTTTTGTCAGTTTTGTCTGGTTTTGTCAGTTTAAAAATAAATGTAAACAATTGTTTCAAAATGCCAGTTATCCTTGGTAACAACCTAATTGTCAAGTGTAATTGCGTTTAATTGAAATTCGTCGTTCTGAACAGTTCTGAAAGCATCGCAGCTAATGGCAATGAATTTACAGCAGTTTTTGAGCTGTTGTATAATAGGCATCCTGATTATTAGCGCAGATGCTCGAAGTAAGCACAAAGCCAATTATTTCCCTTCTATCGAGTGACGTCTTTCTCGTTTTTTTAGAACCAGAACCACCGCGAATAAAATGCTACAATTGTGAACATTGCGGAGTCGAATACCACCAGCACCAGACCTTATGTAGCCCAGACTTTTACTTCTGCGTATATTTGGAGATATTAGCTCCTAAGATAAATGATGCAACTACTCCTACTCCTGATGGAGAAAGTTCTGCCACTGATAAATTTGATGGTCCAATCATCCATCGTTATTGTGGCGACCAAATGAATTGCACAAACTTCAACCACGTCGAAGGTTTTTTGTGCTCGGTATGTTCCGCTGACTTGTGCAATGATGACTTCAGAGGGCATCAATCAATCATTTCCGCTTCCTTTACTCTTCTTTTTCTGGATGTTTTACTGACTACATGCATGAATTACTAGCTTATTACAATTTGCACCAAATCACTTGCATTTTAAACACTTGTTTATTATACAATTACATTTTGTATTACTATAGAAAGTGATAAATATACATATTATGTATTTAAATAAATATTATAAATAATAGATGGAAATGGAAAATATCTGATTTGCACATAATTACGATTTTGAACAGTTTGCATTTTCCATTATTGGGAACTTTATTAGAGGCACTGTTCTGATTGGTTTACTCGATTATCATAATTTTCTGATGTTGGTATATCGATAATATTAACACGCCTTAAGTAGCGGTTGGCAAATCGGATTTATCGTTAAATAAAGTTTCATCAGTTTTAATTTGTTAGATTTCTAATTTCGATTACAAGATGCTTTAAACCTGAAATTAATTTTGCGTTTAATCGCAATCTAATCAAAATGCCGCATGTAAAAGTTTAGGCCTTGATTCTTCCGGCTGGTCATGGTCAAGTCAAATATTTGAAGGAAATCTAATTCTGAATCTATTGCGGTTAAAAATGGAAACGTTCCATTTAAAATAGTTTGTCTAAACGCTTGATAAATGGTTGCTTAAACAGTATACCTATAATTCTGGACTTGTTTTTGCTAAATTATGACTAATTCTAAATATTCTTCCCTATGTTAGTGTTTTAATTCACCTAATATTTATACAACTATAAAACAATGATGATTATTACATAATTGATGAAAGTGCTGCTAGTAATTAAGTGGCTGATTGAAACAACTCTTCAAATGCTGCATCAACGTTCGACTCATCCAACACATCGGGAGCGGCAAAATTAGGCAACCTGCGTGATCTACGCAGACCTATCGGTGAAGACTCAATCTTCAGCGTAGGCTTAGTGCGATTCACACTCCGTTTATGGTTTGCATTGCCACGTGGTTGGATTTGATTCATCTTCAGTTGTTCGTTTTGCGATAGCCCAAAATACGCTGCCACTATGCGTTTCTTGGCCTGCATCTCATCCTTGCTCAGAGCGGCTTCAAATTGTTTCGGGAGAGCTAAACCACGAGAATATTTTGACCTGATCAAATGACGTACATTTGGCCAACCATGCAGCGAAGACATCTTTTCAAATTGTTCCTTTTGAACTACTGCATGCCACGAATCAGATTTGCTCAGTTGCGGTGAGACGCGTTGTGGTATTGACGGTTTTACGGGAAATTTGTCATTGCTAATGCTATCGCGACGCGAGTTCGCTTCAAGTGTATCTGAACTCGGTGGCTCATCACTGACGCACAATTTCGAGTTACTGTCGCTATCAATTTGCATTGTGTTGAGTGAATTACAGCCCGCATCTAAATCATGCTCGGTGCGACCCTTTGGCTTGTTTGGCAGCGTTACGGCTTGTTGGATCTCGGTGGATGTTTGGCTATCGCTCTCGTAATGTGGACGTGTTGTTGGATTTTGTTGGATGTCAACATTATGTGCAGGTGGTTGATGGGTAAGTTTCTTATAAGAGACATTTTGTTGAGTTTGTTGTGGGTAATTGATATGATCGTAATCACTAGAAACAACAAATGAAGAATATTTGCCTTCTAGGGCTTGAACATTGTAAACATATTCGGCTGAATGATGTTCGTGATGTTTGCGTATGCGTGAAGCAATGTAATTGTCGTATTTTTCTGTAGAGGATGCAACTGATGCAACCATCGCGAGAAGAAATTCGCGTTGTGTATTAGCAGCTTTCAAGTGATTTTGTTTGTTTCGTGTTGGTGGAACCCGTGCAAACGCGCTTTGATACTCAACATTTGATTGCGTGTGCATGTTAGGAACAATTGATTCTTCTGTGCTGAACTTGCAAGGACCAAATTCCAACTTATCCATCGGATTGGCATCTTCAAATTCGCTCGAAGTCAATCTGAGCACATTCCGTTCACTCATAGCAGTTGTGTTTCTGAACTTTTATTATTGTTCCACACGGAACTGAATTCTGCACTGGTGATTGCACGTTAACAATATTCGGACTGCACATAAACAACGGTGTTTCAGGCAAAGTTGATTCACTACCATTGCTTTTGATATGTGCTATCACGTTATGAATCGGTTCGGGGACTCATGCGGATTATGCCTGGATTTATTCACGGATAATTGCTGCGGAACTATTTTTAAAACTTTATCAAATATTCAAAACTTCCTGCAATAATATTATTATTTTGATTTCCAGTAGTTTCAGGCCAAAGCGACCACGTATAGGTTTTTGGTGGTACGGAATTGTTCTGCGGTTCTGGAGTGCTATTAGTTGATTATTGCGTTCTATTAGTGACACTTTCAAAGTTTGTTATGAAGTTTTCAAATTTACGCGTTCACTACGTGCCACTATTCTTGGCCTCTTTACTTGCTTTATTTCAAAGAGAAATTTTATTGCTAAAACCTGCGCTTGCATATTGATTATTGATAAATCCCAGAAACTTTTTGCCCGATACCATTTTCGGTTCAAACGAGGGCTCTTTATTAGATGCAATCAAATATCTTATACTAGTATAATGATATTTGGATGCAACAATGATGCACTGTTCTGATTGACTACCGCGAATAGGTTCGTAGTGATGAGGAGGTTCACTATCATGATTATAATAGAAATTGTTTGCTGATTTTGATATATCGATAATATTAGCTTCAGATTTTGTTTGCACAATAAATTTTCGCAATCTTTGAATATGATCTACAGACGTTAAATTTTATTGTGCAGTATCAAATATTGAGGATAAATTTGAGCGTCTAGGGGCCGCTTATAGTACATACTTTTCCAGTTTGTGCATAGAAGGTTTTTTTCTTTAGATGGCATCAATCGATCCTTTCCATTTCTTTTACGCTTCTTTTTCTTGATGTTTTACTGACTACATGCATGAATTACTAGCTTATTACTATTTGAACTGCATTACTATTACTGATTACTTATTAAATTCGATTGAAAATTGTCAACTGAATTGAAACTTATTTTCTTGGTGATTTATGGGTGTACCTAGGAAGCTAGGAGTAAACTATAAACAAATCACTTGCATATTAAAAGCACTTTTATTAATTAATACAATATCATCTTGTGTTAATATAGTAAGTGATAAATATATTATGTATTTATATAAAAGATATATAAATATAAATAATGATACATTTGTAACAATATTTATAGTTTTTCTTTATAATAAACATTTAAAAACTACGATTAGTTACGCATATACGCAGTTACACATCGAGCAAGTGCAGTCTCATGACATACAATACATTTATAAGCAACATTTTTTTGTGTTTTTTTCGATTTTCATATATTTTTATAAAGAAAACGTATTTTAATTAAAGCAAGTAGAAAGCAGCCTTAAAATTTGTTCTCAATTATAATGTACGCAAGCAACGTGACTGAGGACAACCCCACAGCATTCAGCATTTAAGCAACAACCCCAAATAATATTTAGCATCTTTGTTTTGCAACAAATTAACAACAGTTACGTAGAATGTATAATCAACAATAAAATATATAAAAATAAGCCTGGCTGTAAACATACAAAAACGCAATTTGTGATCCCGACAAGTGTTTGTAGGCGTAAAATAACATTGTTGGTCCATAAATCTTGATATAGAGGCTAAGAAATTGAACAACAAAGAATAAGAATATAAAAAATGACCAAATAACTGAATCTATAACATCAATTACGTAGAAATAAGAAAAAGACAACTTTGACGACGACAACTAGGCTCAATAAAACGAGCACCTTGCACGTTCAACACATCACATCACAGCAACAAAATGAGATGATTATTAATATGTAGAAATGTACATTAATCCATGTAGGTATTATATTTTTGAAGTTCGCTTCGTTTCGATTTAGTCTTGATCTTTGAAACGTCTGTAGATGGATTGAACGTAGGTGAAGACGCACTTCCAATCGGGACGACGAATTGCCACCATGTCGTCGACGTCGAGAAGCGGTGCAATATCGGCTTTCTCACTAAACAATTGCATCAAATTTAATAAGCATCATTTCCTGTCGTTGCCTCTTGCAGCATCTTGTAAATAGATTAGTTGCGCAATATACTGGGTGTTACTTACTCGGCGACTTGGAAAGCCAACGTGAAATTGTAACGTCGATTGTTTGGCGTCAGTTTGGAATAGTCGAACGCATCAGGTAGGAAGTGATGAACGAGCGCGCAGAATGCTAGTCCATCGGCCCAGCACGTTGAAAAGTTGTCCAGTTTTATGTTCTGCAAGATAATTGAACAATATTTTTTTACAATTGCAAAAGACACCGTTCAAACACACACAAATAAAGCTAAACATAAATCGGTATTAACTCAACCCTTCAACTATTTAATAAACACACGAAATGCTTAATGTTAGGTTTAGTTGTTTAATTTGTAAGTTTGTTCTTGTCCAACGCAACTCAATCATTTGAATTTTGATGGTTGGCCACTCACATCGTATTCCCTCGTTTTCATTTGACACCAATGGAGCAATCTCTCCTTGATGGTGCTTGCACTCTGATTCAAATTCGGATCGGTAAATTTAAACATCGGACCGCCACTTGTCGGCGTCTTTGGGGTGCTGCAGACGTGCCCAAGCGGAAATTTAAACGTATTAGTATCAATATACATTGATTGTCTACCGTCACCGTATATTAATTAGGGTAAATAATATCAATTGATAACGTAATAATAATAAATAAGTATGAATGCAATTATGCATTACCTTGGCGGAGTGTTCAAGCTGTTTTGTCGGTCCATCTGGCGAAACTTGGCAAATGGCGACATTGGTTTCTTCACAATTTGTTGTTGGCTCGTCACTTTGGTAGTAACTATATCAAAAACATATCGAAAATTGCAGAATGACAAATGGGAAAAATATGTGAATTTGTACAAGTACCTTGAGTTCGAGACATTGGTCCTTCGTTAAATGTTTTAGTCGTAACGATTTTCTCTGAAAAATACAAATTGTCAGTGGCGTTGTGAGTGGATGACAGATGAGTTGATAAATTAAATTAAATGAAACAAAGTACAAAAGAAATAATTGTTAACATGCTCATTTCTCACTGCTCAAACTATGATAGAAGCGCAATCGCAACAAATGTTTATACTCGTTTTAATAACAAAAACAATAAAACAGGATCAAATGTGTAATTCGTATCGAAATTATAAATTAATGAATAAAAAATAATTAAAATAAAATAAAAAGTGGTATTGGCACATTGTATGCGCAAGCGTATTAGTGTTCAATATAGGGGTGCGCACACCAAAAATGATAGAAAAATAATTATTGTTTATTTAATTGTATAAGTCATTATTAACACCAAAGCACACGTCAAGGTTTCTCACCATTCCGTTCGACATCCAACGATAACGACGCAATTGAATGCAATTTAAAATGCTTAATTTCTTTGAGTTTTGTGTGATTTAATTAAAGATTGCTTATTTTTTTTTTCTTTGATATTATTTTTATATTAATTTAATCTTTGGTGTGCGCACCCGCACCACCAATACACTGCACTGTGCTTTTCGAATTGAAAATCATAGAAATCAATTAAGTATGATCAAAATTACAAATGAGTACACAATTTGTTATTGTCCACGTTGCGGCTTGCGTTCTTTTTCGATTAATCTGAACTGTTTCTAACATACTATGCGAATTCTATGCAAATAGCGATGGCGTGATGAAAATAGTCAGTGACTTTAATTATGTGTGAACGTAAACAACACGAAAATTTATTATTTTATATACACGAAGAACTACTTAATGGCATTAGAGGAAATCGAAAACTATACAAAATCAAAAGGTAAAACGTGACGTACACATTCGTTATATCGTTCGTTTTCATCTCATTGACATGTTAACTTCTCGGACGAAATCGAAATTTACAATAAATCGAATGAAATTGCAGATGCAGTCAGTCACACGAATTTCTTTAAAATTGTTTAAAAAATGGAATGGCGTTTTTTGTTTATTTAATTTTAGCGATTTAGATTTTAGAATGTTTATAACTCGTTGATCCATTCGAACAAATCGATTTAGTACTTCTTCTTTTCCCTACAACAATTATCAATCCCATGCATATGATCACTGATGATCATGATTGATGAAAGTGATGCGAGTTATTAAGTGGCTGATTGAAACAAGTCTTCGAACGCTGCATCAACGTTCGATTCATCCAACATATCGGGACAGACAAAATCAGGCAACGTGCGTGATCTACACAGACCTGTCGTTGAAGTCGAAATCTTTTGCGTCGTTTTCGTGCGATTCACGCTCCGTTTATGGCTTGCGCTGCTGCCACGTGCTTGGAATTGATTCATCTGCTGTTGTTCGATTTGCGATTGCCCAAAGTACGCTTCCATTGTGCGTTTCTTGACCTGCATCTCATCCTTACTCATGCCCGCTTCGAACTGTTTCGGGAGAGCTAAAGCATGCGTAGATTTCGACTTGATCACAGTACGTGCGTTTGGCGAAGCATGCGGCGAAGGCTTCCTTGCAAATTGTTCCTTTTGCACCACTTGATGCCACGAATCCGATTTGCTCAGTTGCGGTGAGACGCGTTGTTGTGGTATGGACGGTTTTAATTGCTGAGGTGGTGGTGGTTGGACAGGAATTTGAAATTTGCCAGTGACAATGCTCTCGCCGCGCGAGTTCACTTCAAGTTTATCTAAACTCAGCGGCTTATCATTGACGCAGAATTTCGGTTGATAGCCAGAACTACCAGTGGGCGATTTCGACTTGATGTCGCTTTTAATTTGCAATGTGTTGCGTAAATTGAAGGCTGCATCTAAATCGTGTTCGGTGCGACTTTTTGGCTTATTTGTCACCGTTACGGCTTGTTGGCTCACAGGGCCTGACATCACCTTGCTACTCACAGCCACGTATTCATGGACGCTTTCGGTGGATGTTTGACTGTCGTAATGTGGACGTGTTGTTTGGTTTGGTTGCGTGTTAACATTAGGTGTAGGTGCTTGATAGGTAACATTATTATAATAGACATTTTGTTGGTCAGTTTGTTCATGGTTGTGATTAAGATTGTTTTGTTGCACATTATTCAAAGCGCGTGTTTGTTGGGGTTGCTGAAATTGTTGGTAATTAAGATGATCGTAATCATTAGTAATAACTGGTGAAGAATGTTTGCGTTCTTGGACTTGCACATTATTATAGTAAACATTTCCTTGAGAAGGATGATGCTGATAATGCGAATCGGCTTGTCGCATTTGAATATTTTGAACCTGTGAACTCGTTGTATGAAAACTTGGTGGTATTGCTTCAATTTTAGGTGCATTATGGTCATGATTAAAGTGTGCGTGTGAAGCTATGTATTTGTCGTATTTTTCCGAAGGAGATGAAACCAACGCGTGGTTAAACTTGTGTTCAGTGTGTGTGTTAACATTGTTAGCAGCATTCGCGTAATTTTGTGCGTTTCGTGTTTGTGGAACGGGTGCAAACGCGCTTTTATACTTAACATTAGATTGCGCAATGTATTCGGCACGTTGTGTGTCCATGTTGTCGTATTGTCCACTTAATTTGCGAACACCACCAGCTTTAGTCACCGGAGGTACGTACGCGACTAGTTTCTCAGGTTTGTTGTTTTGCAATAACGAGCTAGGCACCGTCACTTTTTCCTTGCTTAACTTGCGAGGAACAAATTTCGACTCATCGGTCGTATTGGCAGCCTCAAATTTGCTCGCGGCCAAAGTGAGAACACGCCGTTCACCCATGCCAGGTGTGGTTTGCCCTGAACTTTTATTATTGTTCCAAGGAACTGAATTATGCACTGGTGATTGCACCTCGAAAGATTTCGGGCTGTAGAGAAACAAAGGTGTTTCGGGTGTACTGGATTCACTACCGTTGCTTTTGATATGTGCCATTACGTCCGGTTTGGGCGTTTTCTGAATGGGTTTGAACGCGGACTCATGCGGATTATGCGTGAATTTATTCACGGGTAATTGCTGGGGAACTATTTTGAAATTTTTATTAGGTGGTTCAAACTTCAAACTCCCCGCAATAATATGTTTATTGTTTGGCGTTGCAGTCGTTTCAGGCTCAAAGCGCTCACGTAGACTTTTGGCAGCATGTTTAATTGTTTGATTTTCATTGCTTTTCCAGAAGTTACGCGCCGAATTTTTCTGCGGCTCTGGAGTGCTGTTAGTTGAGGATTGTGTTGTATTAGTGACACGTTCGAAGTTTGTTTTGATGTTTCCAAATTTACGCGTCCAGTTCGTGCCAGAATTCTCGGCTTTTTGACTTGCTTTGTCCCAAAGAGAAATTTTATTGCTCACACCTGCGCTCGCATTTTGTTTATTGATAAATGCCAGAAACTTCTTGTCCGATTCAGTTTTGGGTTCGAACGAGGGCACTTTATTAGATACGCTGTTCTGGTTGCCTACACGAATCGGTCCTCGTAGTGCTAGGTAATTGCTTCTTCTGGATGTTTCCGGTTCGGTGAGGTCCCCATCACTATCATGATCATCATAGTAATACTTTGCTGATTTAGGTATATCGATAGTGTTAGCACGCTTCATACGCGATTTCTTCGCATTGAATCGGTTCGACTTTTCTGCTTCTTGTGAATATAGAGGATTCGCTTGCAGAACGACCGGTTCTTCATATGTTTGCGCACTAGCCGTCTGTGATGGGGGTGGCGGTGGATAAATGCCTTGATCATAAAGGACAACTGTATCACCATCCTTAAGTTGCGGTTGGCAAATAGGACTTATCGGCAGAACTTGTTTATCATGACGTAAAGTTTCATCGTCAGTTTCAATTTCGGAGATTTCTGGTTTCGATTTCAAGATGGCTGCCTGCTGCACGGCCGAAATAAGTTCTGCGTTTTGATCGCAATCTAATGAAAATGCCGCATGTAAAAGTTTAGGCCTGGATTCTTCTGGCTGGTCAAGAGACATCGACTGTTTATAGCAATATCTTTCTGAATTCATATTTACATCGTCGAGTGATAGAGGAAATTCTAAAGGACGATCCATCTCAATACTTTCGTTACTTGGCGTTTGTACAGTTGACGATGAGCCTGAAGTATTCGCACTATTCGCGAAAGGTTTTGGCATTGCATTCTTAACACCCTGATTAACTTTGACAGGACCGTAACCCGGTTTGTCCTCAAGCTTTTCATGGAGTGCAGGCACATTGTCCTGACTACTACTGAGCACGAACTCCTCCATTAGACGACGCGCATCTTCAAGCTCTTCGCTTGTGACACCGACCGTATGTCTTGTGTGCCGTTGTCGTTGCCGACGCGCGAAACGACCGCCGCTCAACCGTCGTTCTTGGCTAACATTGATGCTATCATTACCGTCCGTATCATCACGCGGCTGAGCCGGCGTTACTAAGTTCGTCTGCAACTTTGAGACGAGTTGTAGCAGCGAATTGCGACGTTCCTGACTAATATCGGAGGAATCGTTGCACAAACATGCTGAAAGTTTTTCGAGCGCATTTTGCACTTCGAGTATCAAGCCCGAGCGTAAATCTTCACCGGACTCGGTGCCCGAATCAGCGGTTTGTTCGAATTCCGGTGGTAATAAGGCGTTTTGAAGAAGAGGTAACAGTAAAGACTCACCGTGTACGTTTCCAGTTTGTGCTTCCTCGAGTGTTTTTTCCATAAACTCAGAGCATGCTAGAACGAAACCAAAAGTTACGCAAACGGCTTGGGGTTGGGGACAAGTTTGACAAACCTACCTTCTTTTTCTGCCATAACTTGTTTCAATCTGGCTCTGATGACACGACGTTCTTCGTACTCGGTGCTTTGCTCCAACTGAAATGAAAGTAAGTATGCTTTAAGTTGAGTAATCCTCGCGAAATTGAACTATTCGTACCAAAAGACGTAACGTTTGCTCGTCCCAAACAGTGTCTAAAACTTCTTGCGTAATTGGATGTGTGTAAGACCTTGTGTTCGTTTTCGGCACACCGTTTTCCTAAACGAAGGCAAGAAACAGTGTTAATAGAAATTGAAGTAAAATGTTACATTGACCTATGTTGTAAAGTGCGTTGTGATTAGCTCACGGCCCATAAGAGACGCATGAGCGAGGTGCGCGCGTCCCGCGTACGCCAATCTGATCCAATCGAATTGTTGAGAGGCAGCGAAAAAAAGATAAATTTGAAATATACATAACATATGCGTATATGTATACGAAAATTTTTACGTGGCAAACGACCAAGTCAAGTGTTACCAAAATAGGCGACTCGTAAGCGCACCGGTCGGCGGTCGACGTCGCGACGCCTCTACCAAACATGTGTATGTTCAAAGTGTATGATCAAAACGGAAAACGCGCTTCTTTGCGCATCGCAACGCTACGCGCGCTTCATCACCGCAACCGACAACTAGCGATTGTTGCAGCTAGCTTCCCTGTCCCTGTGCTTATTTATTTATATTTCCCCCATGATGATTTAAGGTTTGTGGACCGTTGCAGGTATGCAAGAAACAATTTATCTAGCGTCTTATAAACGACATCCGCATTTTTCCGCACTCGACTTCTGCTTGTGACTTGCACGCCGCTTTTTAGTGTCATTATATAATTCACAATCCTTTCGCACTTCGGCCGAAAATGTATTGCTTGCCTAAAATAAGCATTTTTGCGCAAACTTGAAAAACTCCAAACCCAAACGTCGTTATTTCCGTGCCAGTTGACATTGAAGTTGAAAATAGCCTTTGGGAAAAATTAAGACGAGCGTAAGCTCTTTATGTGTTTTTAATGCGAAATCTGCGTATTTGAATTCTCACACAAGGCAGCAGTTAGCTTGTGAAATTCAAACAAATATTGCGGAAAGAACTAAGCCTGGAAACAACTTTTACTAAGTGAATACGTTCAGTCCTTGCGTGCGCATCTAACGCTCAGCGACATATTATTGTGTTTGGCCTATTTATAATTTTTTGTTTGTTTTTCCAAAACCAAAATCTATTTACAGTACAACTTTGGAGAATATGCAGCAAACAGCAACAGAGTATCTATACGAGAATCTTTAGTTGCGAAAATATAGAACAACTGCGAAAACGACACGTTAAAAGGGTAAAAACACATATTTGCTTGCCAAATGACAAAAAAAATCTAGAAAATGTCATATGCATGAGCAACTTTCAAATTAAAAAAATACAAAACAAATGCATAATTAATTTTATTAATAGTAGAACATATTTGTCTTAAATTGGCGAAAATTGTTTTTAACGTGAAAGCCCATTAGCTCACAAAAACAATATTATTTTTGCGGTATAAATTTAAATCAAAGTCTTTCATGTGCTTGTCAAAATTTAAACTCTCCTGTGCATGCATATATGTAACGCAAAACATTTACATGCTCATCTGTTCATCTAATGCGTAGTATAGACGTGCCAAACGCCTTATTTGGATATCGAATGAAGATCGCGGGGAGCTCTCAACCGCGCAACGGACATCACATACGCGTAACTTGGGCGCTAATTATAATTATCGCTAGTTATTAAATTAAACAATAATCAGGCATAGTTTTATTTAAGCGCATCTAATTATCCACGAGAGCAACTATTTAGCAACTCGACTGTGACTGTGACTTACAAATTACAGCAAACACTTGAAAACTAACAAAGCGCATAATCTGTGCTCAATTCCTATTTTCTTAGTTTTCCAGTCTTCACTTTTTTTTAGTTTTATGTTGTTTTTTAATAGTCTTTTTAAGTATACAATTTGTAGCAGTAGATTGTCAAATGTTTGTTCCAGTTAAATCACCAAAGTCACAAAATGCAAGCCACTAAGGCCTGAGCGCTCGTTTAAAGGCTTTATTTGCTTTGAATAAAAACGTCACTATAATAAATTACCTTGAACGTCAGCGTCGACGAGTGTTGTTAGTTCCTAGTTCGCTTAGTAAATCCAATATTTTCGTAACAAGCGTTAATTTCGGGATTACTTCCACAACGAACAATGAAGACGAATGAATAGGGGCGACACTACTAGCTATATCACTTTTTTGAATTGCGAATTGCGCTGAGGACTTAGGAAAGGTGCGCGAGTGACTTGACTTTTGTCTAACTTTTTTTCGGTTTGCTGTTGTCTCAAGTGGGAATTTTGTGTAAATGATGCGTGTATACGGTGCGAACGGTGCAGAGTGCACTGTTTCTGTTAGATTATTGGTACGCGATGGGGCGCGCGGAACGTCCAACTGACGTCAGTGCGTCGACAAATTTAGAAACCAACACAATAATCGTCCGCGGTATCGTCAAGCGAATAACTATCTAGTCTACTGGTATCTGCTAAGTCTCAGCTAAAGCTAGGTAGAAATTTGTGGCACTTGGTAGGAATTTGCTACTTGCCGTCACGGTCGTGGTTACTTTCGTTGTGCGTTTGTTCGCCGACTGCGTTGTGGATGCGGAAGCTGAAGAGCTCTTCACGTTCCTCGATTGCAGGTTCGAGGAGGACGAGGTCCTCGTACCGGAGGTTCCTTCCATTCCAGCGAGGATCACTTGGGAGCCCAGGAATTTGTTCAACAATTGGCGGGCTTCGGCGTCTTCGCGCGAATCCCCTTCCACGTGTTCTGCAATTTAGTTAGCATTCAAACCCCTTCGGCAACTTACCTCACTTTCGCTTACCTTCAGTTTTCATACGCGTTATAACATCTTGCATGCCAGTCACCTTGCTGGTATTGGTCAGGAAACTTCCACCTGATGTTTTCTTAGTTATTGTGATAGTTTCCGGTGTGGTTTCCCGGCTGGTCGACTTACTTCCTCTGCGGTCCTTGAAACTGGAGGTGCGCAATATCAAACCGGCTTTGTAGGTGTTCTTGTTGCGTTCGGAATTGCTTGATTCAACTACAAACCCCATTTTCATGGCATTTTTATTGACATTTTTTCCGAAAATCAATTACTTACTGGTATTGTCAATGAATTTCTGAGTGATTTCCTTAACGGAATTTCGTCTTGTTACTTTAGTCGTTCGTTCGTCGTTCTAGAAACCCAATGTTCCAGGATTAAAGTCAAAGGTAATCCAGCATTCTGCAAGTAACTTACCTTTTTATCGGTGACGGTTTTAGAATACGTAGTGATGGGTTTCTTGCCAATTTTTTGTGTGATAGTTTTCGATAAGATACCATTTCCATGTGATTGCAGGGTGCCTGCCCCAAGATCCTTAGCATCGGACGAGTACTTGGTGACTTTGACCTCCCCAACTGGTTCTTGCCCATTTTCAGAATAATAAGTGCTCTTTGTTATTTGTCCTTGCACCTTCGTTTTGTTAGCTGCACGTAACGCTTTCAAGCCAAACAAAGGCATCCCATTCTCGTCTGTGGGACCAATACCATAACAAGAAGTGATTGCATCGGTAGCATCCTTCGAAGGTGTCCTTTCCCGACGTGTTTCGGTATTTTTGCGTACAGTAGTTGTTGTTGCACTGGTGGTTTTCTTCGTTGAAGGCAAGACGCGTTCGCTTGCCTTGCGTAACGGGCGTTCTTTAGCCCAATCAGGACGATCATCCTTCCTGACTTTCGATTCCAGTTGCCTTTCTGGCGTGCGTCGGAAAGGCTTAAAGTCGACCTTATCAGGCGATCTTCGATTGTTCCTTGTTTCGGACCTCAGTACCTCATCAGTACCACGCGAAGTTGTAATCCGTCTGGATGTAGTTTGATGTCTTTCGGTCACAGATGAGACTTTTTCGGGCGAAACTCTTGCTTTGGGTTTCCCTGGTTGTCCATAACCATTGGTGACAGTTATTTGGCCCTCGCTGATCATCTTCTTGACAATCCTGATTTGTGAACGGATTCTTCTGCGTATTTCATAACTGGTGACGCTTTCTAACATGGTCTCTAAGATTTCCAAGTCGTAAACATCTTCGACTTCCTTCTTGGTCCCGTTTATATCAATGGTTGCGACTTCTTTGCGGTCGGTTGTTGTAAAAGTGCTGTTTTTCACACCCGAATCAGTGCGTCTCAAAGTTACACCGAACTTGGTTGTTTTAACGTTTTCGTCGTGTCCTTTCGAAATCGCCTCGAGTTCCATTACAGATTCTCTATGCGGACTTGTAATCCTTAAAGTCCTGTCCAGTTGTTTCATGTAGCCAGGAACATTGCTGTCATCTTCATACGTCAAAGTTCGGCGAACTTTCTCTAAATGTGTTTTATCTGAATGGATTTCCGTGGACTCAATACCAATGTCTTCCAGTTTGACATCCTTGCTGGTGACTGTTGTGGGTCGTGTAAAAGAATCCATGCGTTTGGTTGTGACATCTTGTTTAGTTCTCGGTTTAGAAGTTGTCTCGGATTTAGCACTTTCAAACAATTCACGGGCTTTCTTGATACTATCCGTGCTACGAAGCTTACCAACAGCGCTCAAGTAAACCTTTTTCGATGATTTTGGAGTTTCATCAGGTGCTTGCACAGTGGCAGCAGGTGTTTTCACTTTGGGCTTAACAGTACTTGGTTTTGACTTCAAAGTATCTGCAGTATCCACAAATTTGATAACTTTTTCCGAGACACTTTGAAGACATTCATCATCTTTCAAGTCTTCCCTGGTAACGCGTTCCTGGTTCTTGATAACAGTAACCGTTTCTTGGGTCTTATTCTCTTCCGTGCTAAACTGACAACGTGGCGATTTTGGTCGTTCGGGACGCTCGACATCAACCGTCAATTTGTCAGCGGTTGTTTTGAACTTGTTCACTTTGTCTGAGACGCTCAACAAACACTCGTCTGATTCCAATGTTTCATCGACGGTGAATTCAGGCCGGTTGACTTTGGGTGCTGGTCCTTTTGGTCTCCTAGGTCCGCCTTGTGTTTCCCTCACATTCTGGAACTTGTTAACCTTTTCGTTCACGGTCAACAAACATTCGTCCGTTTCAGCAACTCGGTCCACATCCGTGATTTCCGTATCGATTAATTCAGTAATTCGGTTGAATTCTTCAAGATGTTCGTTTTCATCGATTGTAATCTCATTAACCTTCTTTAGTTTTCGGGTCCTGGATTCTTCGGGTTCTTGTATTTGGTCCGGGTAACGTGGAATGCCAGAATCTTCTTCTGTTTGAATAGGCCAGACCTTTTCCGGGGAATCTTCACGAGATGATTTCGAGCGCTTCAATTGTTTTAAATCAACAATGATTTCCCGCTGTTCAGCCACAGCTTCGTTGATTATGATGCTTTTTGTCGAAATGCATTTTGGCGTTTCTGCCACTACGTCTGGTCTTTGTTTGGGTCTGGAATTCTTGTTGCCCGCATTTTTGGGTTTTGGAGTTTTTGTAGATGTGGGCGTCACAGGGGTTGACGAAACAGGTTCTAAGTTGATTGTAGCTGTCACTGTAGTAGTCGTGGTGCGTTTTTCCTCAGGTAAATCCTTGGAAGAAGGCTTTTTGGGAGTTTTCTTGGGAGTTACTGGAATGACGGTAACTTCTTCCAAAACAACTTTCTTTTTTGTTTGTTTTTCCACATCTCTGGATAGGTCCTTCTTGACACTCTTCTGCTTAGTTGTTGTTTCTTTAACATCCACAATGATCTCATCTTCAAGGGTGTGGACTGGAGACTTGGATTTCGGAGCAAGTGGAACTTCTTCGTCCTCTCCTAATTTATACATAAACTTTTTAGTAAAGAGCGGTTCGTCAACTTCAATCTCCTTACCCTTAATGTACTTGGTGGTTTCTTCAATGAGTGTGTCTTCCGAATTCTGTTTGGTCAAAGATTTACGTTTCGTGGCAAGCATGACGTCCTCTTTAATTTGTTCTTGCGTGAGTGCCTCACGCTGAGGGGACGCACGATCAGGTGTGTCACGTTGAGGTGTCACCCGTGGTGAACTGGTACGTTCAGGATTGTCACGTTGTGGCGAAGACCGCGGCGGACTTTTACGTTCCTTGCTCGTCATTTCCTTCTCAACATTGATAAAATCAACGGTGTAAACATGTCCGTTTTTAGCACTCATGAAAGCTTTTGTTATAATTTCATCCTTATCGCCCGGTGGCGACTTACGATTACCAAGCTTATCATCAGTAACCGTGACAATTTCGAGATTGATTGCCGGAGAGCAGGTCCTTTTACCGTCATGATATTTACGGATCTCCTTCGCGGTTGCTGTCGCTGAAAAAGTGACACGATCCGGAGTCTTGCGATCAGGTGTCCTACGTTCAGGTGTCTGACGTGGAGCAGATGGTAACCAGCTAGTTTGCGGCATGATATCCTTCTCCGGACTCGGTTTTAGTGACGGCCTGCGGTCAGGTTCACTACTCTTCCGTTTCTGGGCCGGATACTCCTGCACTTTCTTCTCGGGACTTTTGCTTGGCGTCCTACGCGCAACATCTGGCAACGAAGGCTTTCTATTCGCATTTCTATCTGACCTAATAATGTCGCTAACATTCGTCTCAGGTTTGGGCTTCTTCTTTTCGGCGATGCCCAAAATTTGGCGAACACGCTCTTCGTAAGTGTCAGTACGCCGTAACACCTTTTCATTCTTTCCTGTTGGCCTGCATTCGTCACTCGGCCGGCGTGTAATCGTGGGCGATTTTTTCGTGGGTGAAGTGGGCGATCGCTCAGTGACCTTGCCCGTAATAGAAAATCGAGAAGTTCTATCAATATCTTCGGACGGAGACCTGCTGCGTGACTTGGTACTGTTACGGCGCGAGTCATACTCCGTTTTGCGGACACTTGAATGCACTGATTTCGTTATTGTCTCGTTGCTGGCAAATTGTTGGCTGCCTTTACGATCTGGTGATAAACGATAAGTTTTCTTGTTACGTTCACGTTCCGGGGTGACGCTGCGCAGACTACGAGCGAATGCATCATGCGTTGCACTGATATCAATGCTAACACGCTTGTTATCAAAGATATTCATTGTGCTGGTTACATTGCTTGTTACATTACTGCTGACATTTTTTTGATGTTTTTCTGTAGAAGTTGTAGAAGTTGAATGTTGTACTTTTTCAACGTTTTCCACATTTGTAGACACTTTGTTTAGTGAAGCATCGCGATGATCAGTTTGGACTGAAGTGCGACGAGTTTCACTTTGTTGCTCAGTTGGACGTTCGTTAATTGTCTTTGTTGCGACTGTTATCACAGTCTCAACTTTCTCGGATTTTTTCGGAACTTTTTCCACATTGTCGCAAACTTGTCGTACTTCTTGACGTACTTCTTGAGTACGTTGGTCCTGTTTTTGAACTTCACTTGAACGCTGTTGATGTTCTTCGTGATGTTCTTTGCGGACTTCCACATTTACGTTGCTTTTCTGAAGATTTTCACTCACATTTTGTGTTTTCGATTCTTGCACGTGTCGGTGCTGTTTGTCGGTTTCTTGGACATGCTGTTGATCACGATGTTCCTGCAATTGTTTCGTTTGGACATGTTCGACATGTTGCTTCACGCGTTCTTCACGTTGTTCGCGTTGTTCTCGCTGTTGTTGTTCGGAACGTTTCATTGTTGTACTGCTGTCGGTACGTGAGCTGCTTGAAATATTTTGATGTCCTCCAGTAGTTTCATAACGAGTTGTCGTCACTTTAGTCCCATCTGGCAATGTCTTCGTTTCGGTGAAGACCTTCGTATTGGGATCTTTCAATACTTCATCGGGGACATATCCACGTGTAGTTCTTGTCGTTTTCGTCTCTGTCGGCAACGTCGATTTCTGCTCGCTAGAATAATGCGAAGAGCTTTTGCTCGAAGTGCTTGAAGAATGAAATGTTGCATTTCCATCAACTCCATGCGCTTCTTGCTTGAGGACACTGGTATTACTAGCGCCAACCGCTTTTTTGAAGTTCTTATCGTCGCCATCTTGGAAGACGGATGCAGTTGCTTCGTTCTTAGCGGCATAGTTAGCAACGCCACCCTGAATGTCCTTGCTACCGGAAGTTGTGGCGACTCTAGACATCGTCTGCTTCTTGCCATCTTGCGAACTTTCCTGCGACTCTTTGATATTCCAACCGTTATCCTGACGTGCGGCAGAGCGCGAAAATGAAGTTAGTTCTTTCGTCGGACTTGTCGAGTCGCGAATTTCTTTCGACTTCAAGCTTTGGAAGCTGTGATCAAGCAAGGAGTCAGCGTGATGAGTGTTTTCAGCTTGTTTGGTGTTAGAACTTTTCGATGTGATTGTTGATGTTGTTTGAATATCGCGAGCTACTTCGCCGGTCGTATAAAAATCCTTGAGCCTTTGCTCACGCACTTTGTACATGTGTGCACGGATTTCTTTTTTCTTACTGAAATCCTCAGTTTCTTGCCACTGCAATTGTTTAGTCAAGGTGTTTTTTGAACAAATTTGCTGGAAAAATTAATTATAAAACAAATTTAAACTTACCATGCGCCTGAGGACATCTTCGTCCTGTATCTTTGTGACGTCACATGTCTGAGACGCCATGATTGTAATCCTTTCTCTACAAAGAAAGAAATTCGAAATGAATGTCTACAAAATGCTGCATGTCGTAACGACTAATCCTTTTTTTGTTGTTCAATTATTATTGCTTTCAGATTATTTTAAATAAATTTGGTCAGTTGACCATTTTTGTAGACATTTATCCTTAAGTGTAAATTATTTATTCTTGATTGGGTAGAGATAGTGAATGAGCGCATTTGACACCATGTGCAAACTTAATAAAGATGAGGACACGAATACGAAAAAAAAGTGAAATTTTTTACGTAATAATTCGCAATAAGGTCTTATGTTGTACATGTAAGGATCATGAACGTTGCGTTATTCGTACAAACACACAAATAACATCCATAAATGGTTTTTTGTGTCCGTATATGGTTATTTAGGGTAATACGAGTTTTACAAACAAGACGTCCTCCGTCTTCATGTACACTACAAACAAGACGTCGATCAGTCGATCGATGCCATGTTTAACAAGATTATTTTTAAAAAATGATTAAAAGTGACCAAATGAAATGATTAAACCAATCTGAAGCCAATCAATCATATCGTCAAGTATTTAAGACAACGACCATATGTTCCTCATTAATAATTGTTGCCGAAATGCCAAAAAGAAAAGTACCGCTTTGTTGGTTGATTAAATAAAAATAGCAATAAAACAACTGTGAATATTTTGCAAATTAGCGAAAAGTCGCGACGACGAGGATGGGATTCGAACCCACGCGGGCAGAGCCCATTGGATTAGCAGTCCAACGCCTTAACCACTCGGCCACCTCGTCTTGCAACAAATTCGTTCAAATGTTGTTATAAAAAGGCCACGTATTATTAATTCGGTAGCTGAGTAATTTGAAATTTATTTGTTACATGCATGAAATCCATGAATAGAGCAGAGCAAACAATAATGAATCGCAAACAATCATAACTCAATTAACAATAGAATTGAAATGAAAGAATAGCAATGTTAATGAAACTGTACATTAACAAATTGTAGGTGGCACAACTGAAATTGGTCGTATGATTAAATTGGTCCTGCTTCTGACAGTGACGAATATAATAACACGTGTCTCTTTTTGATTCTGTATAATTGTTGCTTTTTTCGCACTGATTTGAAAATTCTAATAAGCATAATCAACGAGAACGTGGGTTTCCACCAACAAATTCGGAAATGTTATGTTGTTGTGTATCTATTTATAAAATAATAAATTATGTATTTGAACGATTGTTTTATTCTTCGCGAATTTGTTTAGAGTTTGAATGGCGCATCATCAGCCCAAAATAATATTATGGCCATCGCCGCGATGCAATTGATTATTTTCGAACAACATGATCGTGATTTCATAATAATGACAATCGTTACAATAATAATGACGATAAATGTTGGGCAGTCCACTAACAGGTGTGTAGGAGTTGCAATATTATAGCGATGTAGTTAGAGTTAGCTTAGTTCTTTCGGCTGTTATTACGTCGTTAGTTTGTTACAGTTGGCCGCAACAAATGTTTGGTGTTAAGTGAGCTATAAAACTTGTATAAATCACGTACTAATATGGTTATTTATTAATCAACCGGCATATTTGCATTATCACAATAAGCCGAACAGTCATGATGTCATCGACTTTTATTTACGAAAAACTTATGCAAATTGTGTATGCACTGTAACTTAAATTGTCCTCACTTTTTGCACATTTTACTGATGTTATGTGGATGTGAATTTTGTTTATGCACTCAGTGCAAATATGGAGATAGTTTAACACTTTTACAATTAACGTTTTTCTAGAGATATTTGCTAATAAAACATTGAAAACATAATTTTTCAATTAAAGAAATCCTTAGAAAACTTTTTCTTAATTACTTTTATGAAGTTAATTATAAGTTTTTAAACGAAAACAATTAAGTCATTACACTAGGCATGACACAAAGATTGAATATCCTGACGATGCAGTATAAGAATAAGCATATTACAAATACAGACCAGAAAGTTAGATTAACTTCTCTGAAAAGCTTCATTGCATCAAGCGTTGCAAACGCATCATTTAAAAAAGATAAACAACGCTCGCAACTTTTATTAAAGTTTGAAAACTTAGAACAAATTTGTAATATTACCCCAAGAATAATTGCTAATAAAAACAATGTATAAAAAATGTACTTACATATCTTGTTAGTTTCGATGAATACCGCGCAATTTTTAAAACAATACAAATTAGAATTAAACCGCGACTACAACAGCACAATATATTAATTGATTTTCAGTGACCATAAACAGCAAGCGCACTTTTGAATTTAAAATAAGCAACAAACAAAAAAGAATTGAAGTTTGTTTAAATGAATCAATAACTTATCGAAATGAACGATTTGAATTTGAAATTGTGAATGATTCGGTCGATATCGTCAATCTTGCTAGGCGGCGGTTTGCCGACTGACTGCGAATCGTTTACTGCACGTACGTGCTAAAAACACGCGTGGGGCTCTTTCTTAGCCGACATGGGGGCATGCATGCCCCCGCAACTTTCTGCCAACATCCAACAAACACAGCATCATTGCAGAGTATAAACTCGCGTGACGTCATTTGATGGTCATCGGGCAACCTGTGCTGTTCCCCGATCAAATACTGAAACCGAATGACAATGAATTTCAATTCGAACATCAAACATGGAACGTTGAACAGATGGATCGTATTCATGAGTAATGACACATTTTCTCGGCGAAGTGTTACACATTTCTTCGTGCCCTTGGATCGCATGAATGGTGGCAATCTTACATCTGAATATCGCCCAAAACTGAATAAATAAAGTTGAATCTCGATACAGTGAGCGAAACTCGCGAGCCGAAAGACAAAACGAGTTGACCAAAGAAGGATATAGAGATTGGCGAGTACGTAACCGACCGCGACCATCAATGGTACATGTAGATTTCGGTGGGTGTTCATGACGTCATCGAATCAAAACGCATTATACATATGCTGATATTTTTTGCTCTAATTTAATTACTATGCGCTTGTTTTGCCACTTGCTGCTAAATGCAATAATAAACCACAAACAATGCATTTGCGTTGCATTCAAATTTAAAAGAATCCAGTTTTCAAGGGCTAATAGTTAATATAAATGTAACAAAACAGCTCGTAATAATTTTATTTCATGCCTACCAAGAAAGTTTAAAAGGCACAACACCCTGAAAAAAGTGTGCAACCATGATTTAATGATTAATAATTTATGCGATACTTATATTAAGTATAAAAGTTTTTAACTCTTGTCTCTTGCAATCTGTACTTCTGTACATGAGTACATAATTTCAACAACAACTTCGGGATAGTATTTTTTGTGTGCCATGGACGTCCTCTCTACCATGTCTGGCGTGATTTTTTTTATTCTCACGTAATCGTAAGCCTTATTTGGTGATGCGGATTGAATTTATTTCTTCGCGATCATAATTCAAAATAAAAGCAAATTATGAACTACTAACTGCTCAATGTTATACAAATATTTCGTTATAAACTCTTTAAACTTTAAAGTGTCAACTTAAAAACGCTCAATTACAATTTTACTTATCTTATTATAGTGTATATTAAGTACCTATATTAAATATAGTGTGCAAGTATGTTTTTATTATTAAATTAACCGTCAAGTTTTAATAAAGGAAAATAGGTAAGAAACAATTTACAATTAAACTACCTTCACTAATTAAATATTTTTAGTAAGAAATTATTTTTGTTTATTATAATGTAGTCTACCTAGTCATATTCCTAATAAAGAAAAATAAAAATGATGGATGCCCTTAAATATAAGAAAATTTATAATATTGTATAAAATTTATTTGATATAGTTTTAATTTTAATGAAATCGACTAAAAACTAACTAAAAATAAGCCAGCGTCTCATGATTTCCAAAACATAATAATGGAATTGTAATAAGTCGAGATAGAACCGAAGCGCGATTGAAATATTTGATATTGTGAGTTTCTGTTTTACGAAGATCCGCACAAAGAGGAGACTGAAAACACAGCCGACGTTGACTTGCGCTCCGCGTTTTTCGTATTTCGGACAATAATTTATTCATTTTTGCATTTTAACTTCTTCATCATAAAATCCGCGTTTCATGCTGTGCAGACAATTAAATTTCACATTAGCATTGAACTATTTAACGAAGTAATAAGTTTAATAAATTTTAGCGATTGTCTTACTACTCTTACTAAAAGTACGAGTCATAAATTCGGGTGATAAATTCGAGTGAGTATCGCGTAAAACAATAATTTTTAATACAATATGTAGTTGAACACAAAAATAAATTGCATTGTGATAGAAAATCATTCTTGATTTTAAATTTAGAACTTATAAGTTGACTTATAAGTCATCATATCCTTGGAGATGTGGCCACTGAATTTTTTGTTATACTTTAAATTTGCTCACATCGATTATCGAATGTTAAAACGTTTTAAAATTTTATGATAAATTAACAAGCCAACAAAACTAAATAGCTTGTATATCCCATATTTACGCGTTAATTGTTGTTTAAAACAATTAGGAAATCATACAATTTAAACTTAAAGTGACTTCACAAGCCCCAAAAAATTAAATTTAAAGTTGAATAACTTTTGACCGAATTTATTTACGGGTTGGGTTTTTGTGCAAAAATTATTTGCATTATTCCACAAATGAATTAAAATATTTAAAATCAAAATTCAGGCCGTCATACTTTTCGTCAGTAAATTTAAGCCGTTTTTACAGGGAGAATGATATAAGGAAGGAAATATTTGCAGTTATTTTTATACATAAAGATTTATTGTAAAAATTTAAGTTTAACTTGTACACATTATTAAGTCTAATTTCTAATATAAAAAATGGACGGACTATGATATGAAGATCAATATCATAATAAAGTAGTATTGTACATGTGCTTGCAATGTGCATTTGTTATTACATTTTTCCATATATTACTAATTACTATAATCGTTATCATATTGCTATATAAAGCAACAGTCCTATGAACAAGCTTGCCAGGGACGCTGTTTTAAAGCTGGCCCCATTACATTCATCTTCAGAGCAATAACACTCTTCCCAATAATCGCCATTTACATAAACACCCCAATTACACACACCCGTGACACCTGTATCTGCAACTGACGCACATCGTCTTATCACTTGACGCCAGCGTCCATCCCCTTAAAAAATACACAAAATACAAGAAAATTAATGAATTAAAAGTACATAAAACTACTTACAAATGAATCCTCTGGGTCCTTGTTGGGTAACTTTCATACAGAAGGATCCAGGCATATGACTCTCATCACTGTTACATTCAATGGCAATGTTTCTTTCCTTGTCAAATCTTCTGTATGCCCCACAGTTATCTTCCAACTTGCCATCATCACTGGAAGCACATTGGAAACATCGTACGCAAAGACCTAGTGAAATTCGAAAAGTGTTATCAGGATGGCGATAAAGTTACAATAAGCAATTGAATACAAATATTATAACCTGTACGATAACAGGGCGTCGTCATGGAAACTTTATCTTACCTGGCGAAAATAGTTGTGATAGGCAGAATGTGAATATTGTTAATCTGGTCAAGTCGTTCATTTTGTTCGTTGATATGAGGTGTGTCGTTGATGATAAAATTTAGATGATGATGTTTGTTCGACGCGACTGCGAGAGTAAAATAACATAAAGTGGGTGGAATGAGTCAAACAATCAAACGCGTCAAAATTGAATCGAATGCTTCACAAGCATACAAACTAACACTAGCAACTAGCAGACTACAACTACTTACGAAAGCCGTGTAATTCAATAGCAGGTAGCAGGTGCTTTAGTATTGTCGATTACCAAGCCTATACCATGGCATACCATGCTTAAAATCTAGGTTCGAAAGATTTCTTTTGTTAAGAAGTTGGGAATGGTTTATGTGATGATAGTATGTTGGTGCCCTTTCAATATTGTATTGTTATGCAAATTTGCATATTTCTTGATGGTTTGAAATATCAGCAAGATTTTCTCCATACTAATGCTGCGTTCGTGTAATCACTCCGAGACCTCAATCGCCTATTTTCCGTTCTTTTATTCCAAAATGAGCTAACAGATTCAAATCTGCTAGCGTTCTTGTTTGTAATCGAGAGCAAATCGACCAACCTCGGCTC
>JARJDT010011388.1:0-17415 GCA_030264655.1 Leptusa sp. GC000079
GAATGATCCACATGCTCAGGCAACCAAATATACAACGCATGCTTTCTATATGACAACCACCTGTTTACCTAGTGTTAGCCATGTAGACTGGATTGTTTTTAAACACACATACGGTATTTAATTGATTTATTGAGATGAGCGGGAATGATGAAAAATCATTGAATCTTCGATGAGTATTTATATTATGCAAGTACGAAAACGCAAGCAAACATGCAGCAAGCCAAAGATGCGTCGCGACTACCTGTTATTCTCGGCTATTCTCTTTTCCTATCTCATCCTCAACTTCACACCTCGCTCGGCAAGTGATCACCAATGCATTTTGTTCGCCATTTGAATCATTTAATTTTAACATTGAACATTTAACTTTTTGAATTTAATATTTGGAGTTTAATTTAGTTTCCAATTGCGTCGGTGGTAAGATGTATATTTTTTGCCATTCGACTAACTTTTGAAATACCTTAATAGATGACTTTAGTTTGAATATATTAAATTTAAATTAAATGATATTATTTACAATGTATTATATGATCAGAAAGTAAAAATCGGTAAAGTGTCGCTTTAAATTTGAATATGCTTACCATGTCTGGCGAGTATTGTATTATAAGTGAAACTGGAACTAAAGGCTGGGGTTGCCTTGTATGGACTAATTATTGTTACTTGTTGGAGTTAATTTACTTGCGCGTAATTAAAACGGAGAGAATAGAAGAGCCCAGTCTGGAGCAGCGTCTACAGTCTCAACACAGACCATTCTCACACATGTGCGCACTGCATATTCCTCAGGAGCTTCAACGAATAAAGGGATGTGTTAATTTATTACGAAAACTTTTATAATTGCATTCAACGTACTTACATACGAGCATACACGTTCCTCTCCTATAAGACGTCACATGCTTTTATTTAATTATTTATTTATATGTATAGGTAAGTACACACACACATTGAGAAAGTCTTAAGTTATTATCAGTAAAATGGAAAACAACTCCAACAACCACTATCCTGATTTTCTAGACTAAGACATCAAGAGACAAGAAGTTACTGGATGAAAGTTTCCAAGTGTTTATACATTAAAGTTTTAACTAAATCTAAATAGACATTTATTATTCATTAAGTTTGTAAACTTACTTAAAAAAATGATTTACTTGAATTAAATGTTTCATATTCAAATATTTAAATAATGCAAGCAGCATTGTGATCGTACGTGTTTTGTATTTGTTATTTATTTAGTTGCTTCATGTTCATGCCTTGTTAATAATTTTTGCATCACCCTTGCTTGCTTCTTGTGCATTTTTCATATTTATGCCTCGTGCATTAAAATTTAAATGAGCAACATTGCGACGTTTTTCATTTCTGGTAGCTACTTAAATATTATTCAGCACCGTATGATGTTTTCATTTTGTAAATAAATAAAATGATGAAAGCATTTTAATTACGACTAAATTTTTCTCATTTAAAATATCTTTCATGCGTGCACTTTGTCAGTATATTATTTTAATAGTTTCATTTCTTCACATTAATATTAAATCATTTTAAATTTTAATTGCAAGCTAAAATGTTTACGTAAATATTTCATGAACGATTTACTTACACGAATTAAGCTGAATTATTTTCGTTAATGCAAAACTTTTCGGATAGATTTTCAAGCAAAAATTAAGTTTAGTACGCTAAAAAACTTGTCCAAGAAGAAAGTTTTTCTTTTCTTTGCATTATTAAAACGCCCTTTTCGCTTTTAGATGATATTAGAAAGATAGAAAGCAAAATTTTATGGCACAAAATCATTTCAAATCGATATTGAAATGCAATAAAAAAGGAGATAAAAGAAAAACGCGCCTACGTTCAATAAAAATATGTTCAGTGAAATGAATATAGACTTGAAACAAATGCAAACATGGGGAGGAAATTGCCAAAAAGTCGAAACTAGGAAAAAACTGTTCGATGCATGCGTGCGCTACATTCACTAAACGTGAACGCGAAACGATAATGTGATCATTGCGAATAATTGAATGTGTTTCACGCGCCAGGTGTTCGGCACAGTTTGCATACACGTTTGCTGAATATTCATGTGACTTATTGCTTAAGACAACATGGCGACGTGCGCAGTCTTGTGTATCCTCCAGGAACAAGAACAAGGAACCGAAAATGTCGACCAAAAATAAACTAAATTTACCTGTGTTTATTTGATGAACAAAATACTAATAGTCATTTATCTAATTGTGATTTTAATTATGTTATTCTAATTTACGTCTTAATCCTGTCACAGGTAAAGAGATAAAGTAGGAAGGAATAAAGGATAATGCAGATTATACAAATCAAAACACAATTACGCTCCATTATTGTTATTAGAATCGTAGTGAAAATGAAGAGAAGTAGATAATTCGGTAATTGTTTAATCCAAAAGCCGAAACAAAATTTGTTCACAATTGAACATCGAATTAAAATTAAAGACATTAAAGCCCACAAATGTTACGAAAGAGAAATAAATAATAGAACATGAAATGTCAGAAGTAAGAGTATTTCAGGTTCGCCTCGGCCACGAAACAGCAATAATTGTCCGTTGAAATGAAAATACGAATAGTAGTTTCGGACAATAGGTATAAACAAACTTTAAGCTTTGATTCTCAGTCAGAGTCGGAGTCGGAGTCGGAGCGAAGCCCAGTTTGAGTTTGTGGGAATTTCACTATTTCATTCGTCTCATGGCGGCGGGTGCTTGATGCCTGAATTCCTTTGACTTTGACTTTTGGAAATGGCGGTTTGCAAAGCGCGTAGAGGTACGAATCTGTTCTTCTGTTCTTCGTCTCCAGAAATCTGGATGAGTATGAGCATTGCTGGCTGCACGAATTTCGCTATTTCTATACAACCAGAGTACCAGTAGTACACTTGGACTTACGAGTTGAGGGGGTGAGCGTTTCGCTCTGACGGCTTACGCGTAATTCGAGATTAATTGCTTACGTTAGTCAATGCCAGCGCTATTATATATCACAGGATTAGAACCAGGAAGCATCAGGCAAGAGGGGCCGAAAACTGACGCTCGCTCGCTTTCTATACATAAATGTTTGCGTTTACATTTACAACGCGACCACGTCCTGCACTTGCCTTGCTGCGAGTTTACATTCGTCCTGGCGTGTGACGTACACGAGGAGAGACGAAGACAAGACAAGGTATGGAAACTACTTCCATGTTCAGGGTTTTAATAGTAAGATAGGAAGGAGTAGATTGTCGCCCATTTTGAAGACTCCGGATTGCAGGACAGGAAAGTAAATAAGTGGATACGCCACCAACGACAACGGGTACGAGTATGAAATCACTGAAATGTGTACGCGCCAAGGAAGGAGGATAAGGCAATAATGCAAAGTTTGGACTGCAAATTCAGATAAATTGCGTGCACTTTTTCTAGATTTGTCTGCTTACACCTATTCGGGGTTTACTTTGTGGCTGATTTCTTTCCCCCCTTTTAAAGGCGAAAAAGTCGCCGAAAATACGTCGACTTGTTTCACAACAATGTGATTTTCTATTTCTTCGTGTTTAATTAACAGATTTGTTTAGTCTATTGACTTCATTAGTCTTTATTATTTTCTCCAATCAACATTAAAATTAAAGCCCAGCCAAGACTGTGCCCTGTCTGGCAACCCAATATACGTAAAAATCACAAACTGTATATTTGGTTGCCAGTCACTTAAAATCAAATATTGGATTTGATTGAAATTTATTTAAAAATGTCTGTTCGCAAGTTAAAGTATAATATCAAACGAAGTCGTATTAAATTTGCAAGTACAAAATTAGCATTACGCGAAGCAAATTGAAATCGGCTAAATTTATTCGGTCTTCTTTCCGATCCGGATGGGAATGAGCGTGCTCGTCATGGTAATGCAGTGATGTGTCTGTTTGTTTGCGCGGAAACGTGGTCGCTCTCTATAATTGATTGAATTTCTAATTAGTTTCGTTTTTGCCAATTAAAATTCTCTCCCGCTTTGACGCGCTCACCATAGATCTATAAAGCTCTTAAACTCTATCCGCAACACGAACGCGGCGCGCTACAAGCCAAATGCAGAAAGTTTTGACGCGGTTAAAGTGGCTTCACAGCAAGCAAACACAAGCCCAAACTGGCGAAATACATACATAAGAAAATAAGGAAATGGGGAAATCAATCAATGCGCCGCTGCCGGCTGCTAGATGGATGTCATCAGAGTATCAGAGAAACAAAAACAACTTCAATTTGTATGTAGAAATCAAACTTGTAGAAAGACGAACAAAAAAAACCTACAGCAAGATAAATGAAAAAGATAAAGGAGCACATCGCATGGTATGGCGGAAAGTTTTTCAGTTTTTCACTTGCGGCAAGAAAATTGCGGCGAAAGTTTTTTGAGTTTGCACAGATTTAAGACATGTCGAGATATTTGCACAAGTTGCAAGTTACAATTTATTTTGATTTATTCGCGCTATGCAAATTAATTTGCGACTTTGATTTATTATTTATTTGCGTAACCTAATTTTGAAGCGGCAATAAAAGAATTCAATTGGTACGATTGAGGCTTGTTTTCACATGTCACCTGACAAATAGACGACAAACGAGTCCTGGAAATTGTCTCCACACAGAACTACTACGTGAATGGCCTAAATTTAAAACCCATTCGATTCGTTTCAACTCGAGCGCTTGCTTTTTGTGGCTTTTCTAATAGAATATTTGAAGTCGTCGCTTGTCTGCTAGCTATATTGAAAACCTTTTTTCACTCTACTTGGAAGGTTGGTCAACTATCGGGTTTGTTGAATGTTCGAATGTTGGCAGACTGCGATCGTGAATCTGTGACGAATTTTCTTGTTACAAGTGTCTCAGACCTATACTAGTTCAAGCAAGGGAAACTCAAAGTCGAAACTCCAGATTGGAAACGAATGCCGCATACGTAACTAAAGCAAAAGCAGTGACCAAAGTGATATTTTAAAGTTTAAATAGCGGTTTCTTGTCCTAAAAATACGCTACCAACTTTCCACATACCGAGTGTCAAAATTCTACACTAGTGTAAAATTAAATATGTATACACGACGCCCTCTTTTAACAAGTAGTAGAACTGGCCGACTTTCAACTCGTTTGGAATACTCCTCATTCCGGACGAGTTACACAATTGTATACCTATTCTACGAGGGAGGAACGACCACTTTTAAATAAATAAAATTAAGTGTTTTGCTGCCAGTTTTGTTTTGAATTTGAAAATTTAAACGATTCAGACCGGATTGACATTTATAGGGTATGTCAAGTTAGCTAATATGCTGATAAGCGAGGGCAAACAAATAATTTAAAATCGGTTTCAGAAATCAGTTCTCAAAACATAATGAAATCATTTTGCAACAGGTTTTTGACCGTGATTCAGTGTTTCAATTCGGTTGAAGAATGTTAAATAAAACTGGCATGGAATCCTCCCCATTCCAAACGAGTTACAGAATGTACTATTCTCTGATTTGGAAATCTATACGTGCCTGGAACGTATGCTTGGTGGTCGTTCTGAAGTATTTATGAGCAAACCCTTTAACTAACCCACACCCTATTAGAAGCCAAGCTACCGGTGCGCTTCTTTACTTTACGGCAGATCTAATTTCTTTTCGTGACCGCGCCGTTAAAAACTACTCTAGAGGAAGCGAGCCGAGCTGCTGGGAACGGGTTAGTCTTCTTTGACCCATTTACTCGACCAAGCGAATATTGAGATATCGCCTTCGATGCCAATTCCAATCACAGATCGCCAGCACAGACACGCACACACTATTGAGACAGCGGCGCGGCAGTTATCTTAAGAACTATGGCAATAATGGGTGTTGCAGCTATTCATTCAAATTACAAGAATGAGACGTAATCGACTTGGTTGCATTCGGTTAGTTGCGAGAACAGCCAGTTTTAAACGGATGTGCACTTTTCGTTCGAGATTCAGAGGAAGAGGATTTCAAAGCGGACGCTAACACGATTAAAGACCGCACTAAACCAATGCGAATGCGCCGGGCAGCATTTCTTCAAACGATAGATACGCCGAGCACCGTCTTCACGTGATATATAAGTATTGAATAGAACGGAAAGAAATAGTGCGGAGACTAAGAAAAGGAACGTACAAGCGTAAAATTTAATACAAAAGCAACGAATGGTAAAAGTCAAATACAAACGCGCCAAAAAAGAGGAGCATAAATTCAATTCGGCTATTAATAAATTTTTCGGTGCACTCTAAACTATTAACGACATTACGAAACTACATTTTCGATTCGACTAAATAAATAAGCGATATAAAAGGACATCATTGATTCGCACTTGATTGTGTTTCATGCTTTGACTTCAGATCCCAAGGAACTTAAGTGAAAAGCATTAAAATTTGAGTTTCAATCAAACGCTTGATGCGTGTTGAGTTTTTTCTTGTTTTGTACATATTAACCTAAAATACCCCATTAGCCTTCAGTTGCAACTTGCACCAGGGATAACATTGCACAGAACACAATAAGTGTTGGAAAAACGGCAACAAAAAATGTGTGGCAATTGAGTGCAAGGACGGGAAACATGTACAAAGTGAACAAAAGAAAAAGTTGCGAGAGCAAAAAACAATGGAAACTTCGTGTGCCGAGTAGCCTAGTAGATATTATAGTAGGACGACTCCGACATTAAATTTATATTACAAAGTTTATGAACTTACAAATTGAAATTTGTTGCGTCTTGCCGCCACACTTTTCACTTTACACCAACACACAAATTGATTTTCCAACATTTTCCAATCAATTTCTCATTTTTTCAATACATAATTATTTTTTTTCTACGACGATTTGCGCAAACGACAAATTATTGACAATTCACTACTTGTGAAAACGGTTTATTACGAACATGTTCGTAATGAAAGGACCTCTTAATGACCTTAACATTTTAGTGAAACACTAGTGAAATTTCATAAAAAATACAAATTATGTTGGCAACATTGACAGTCATCAGTTACTTTATGTCAGGGTAGACGTCATGATTAACAGTTATAAGTTATAACCTCAAAACAGCAAAAAAATTTATGACAAATTCGGCTAGTACCACCGAGTGTGCACTCGATGTGCACGCAAATCATCTTTTTTCGCTTCGTGTGTAAAATGCTATTTACAATACATGTCCCGTAATATACTATTTCAATATTACAAAAAAAATAAAAATCAAATAAATACTGTACCCAGTAATAAGTGCATGTTGAAAAAACATTGCGAGCAATAGAAAGACAAAAGTGATTTATTTCATCGATTTTAATATCCATTAATAACACTGACTAATGAATTGATATTACAATGAAATAATTGTATAAAATATACACATTTGGCATGGAAAATGAAAATGTACGAAAATGTAAACTACAATTGTAATGTTAGTAGATATGGGATACGCTCGCACATACATGATATTCATGTTAGTTTTGGGACTAATTAAAATAACTTCATAAAGTGTTCATTAAAGTTTTAATGTTGCTCACACATACACATTCAGGTAAATGAACTCTCGGAACAAATTTCCCCATACTCGTTGCGTATATGTGAAAATAAAGATTGCATAAAGTGGATGCGCCGGGCACATACCTAACTTGTAACTGGCAAGAATATGGAAATTTCCTTTAATTACTTTAAGAATTGATAGAACTTGCAACTTTGAAGTTTCTTTCAAGTGCTTTTAGCACATTTACAGACTAAATTAACAAAATGTTATTTTATTGGAACATTTGGAACAAAGTAAGTAATGAAAATAAAATTTATTGCTGTAATGTTAGGTTATGTGTCTGGTTTTCAATTAATGAATTAGGCAATTAGCGCGATAGTCGACTAATTAGTCACAGATATGTCACACGTGTTAATGTGATATGTAACTACACATGTACATTTGGCTTTAGTTGTGCGACATTACCAATGTTACCCCCATGGTAAATACGTATTATATACGATTGTAATCCTCATATTTTCCGTCACGTCGTCGTTCCTAGTCGGTATTGTAGCATTACATACACCTATTTAGCTTTAGTGCTAATACGCCTCGTATTTCCTCCAATTTCCAGGTATTTCCATCCCCGCGTGATGTGTTTGCCCATGTTTCCCGTTACCAAATTGACTTACTTACCACAAATAACGCATACTGAGTGTTTCAAACCCCACCAATATCCCAACTTAAAATTAACCTAAAATATTTGATGATGCGCATGCGTAGTAGCACATAATAATTATCTTATTAGTAGAGCTGAAACTTGCTTTATGATTTGTGCTTATAGTAATATAATGAATGAAAATGTAGCGTTTTACACTTGGACTTGAAGTTGTATCAAGTGTGCATAGAATGTTGGTATGTAACGAGAAATGTTTCAAATTAATCTCGTCATTTCGTTTCATCAACACGTTCGCATAACATAATACAAACGGCGCAGTTGTGAGCTAAACTAATGCAATTATTAATATTGAAAATAATTGAATCAAAATTGAATGAATGTGCGCGCATGCATCTGATAATAGTGTTACCTACTACTAGACTCGTACGCGGCCTGAAACTAGTACGAAACTATATGAATTTTAAATCGGATAATAAGCGAATGTGTAACTGGGATAACATAAACACGAAGCGAAGTGAATGTAACGGGGTCGTGTGCGTATGGCAACCGACATGTTTGCAAGAGCAATGCGCAATACACAAGGAGCAACGACTGCAAGGAGTGTTTCAGGGTGGAGGGTATTGCTTCATAAATTACTACAGAATGGGTTAATTACTAATTAAATTAATAGCAATGGTTATCAAAGCAACGTATTGTTTTACTACGACTTAATACGAGTAATTAATTATTGTTGTTTTTAACCTAAAAACTTAATTAAGTTATAAAAATTATAAAACAAGACAAACTGTATAAATATGAAATGATATGTGTGTCGTGTTTATGAAATGGAAATGCATTCGAACCAGAACTCGAAATGTGAACAAGCATAAAGCAGAAAACCAAGTGATAATAAAAATTCAAAATTTTTCCTGGAGAAAAATTTATTTGAAAAGTAAGTTTTCCATGGAGTAAAATTTTTATTTATGGTAAATGTTTTTAGAAAAAAATTTAAAATTGTCTTTGGACACAGTGTATATTAATTTCGTGTACGTGAAATCCTTTCATTACACTTAATTAATGAAACAAACAGCAAATGCACGACCGGCAGCAATGTTCCTGTACTATCTGTGTTTAGTTTATGCGTTTTACTATACGAGTGCTTCGAATTTTTAGTTGACTGCGAGGTGATTGCATAAAATAATTAAAATTCAAATAACAAAAACAATTTAATTTCATAATAAAAATAAAATAATTTAAAAACAATAAAATCAATTAATTCATGAATAAAACTGCAATTAATCTTCATATGAAAATTAAAATTAAATTGAACATTTTGTATGAAGTTTTGTTGTTTCCGCATTTTTATCATTTGAGTATTTATGAGTGGTATATGTATACAAGAGTCGAGACAAACCGTCGTGCGCAATTGAATGCGAATGCGTTGAAAGTGAAGTTGCTGTAGTTGTGTAATGGCATATAAAATTTGTAAACGCAGCATTCAATTGTAATTGATGAAAATGCGATATCGATGAGCGCGCGGTCGATCTCGACGAGCGTTCCTACTCGGCGTACTTACTAGATAGAGTCGAGTGCATGTGACGTACATAATTTTCCAACGCAATTGGATTAAAATGCTTGTAAATGTTGAATGCTGCTGCTGATGGCGATGGGGAAATTCGATGCCTGGCTTTTATCATCGCACGCTTGATATTTGTGCGATCAGGCTGATGTTACCACGTTTTCATTCTTGATCACTGGCTATAAACATGCACATTGAATTTTCAAACAGTCAAAGGGCTGTTTTTGTTGTAAACAGTTTTTTTTCTCTCTCTTTATATAAATATAGCTCATTCGTTTTAAGCCTTTTCGTTTTACAAGTTAAAACAAAAAGGCGACTATAAAGAAAACTGGACTCAACTTCACAAAGACTGTAGAACAGATACGGAAACTCAAAACACGAGGAAAATCTTGTTTGCAGAGAGTTTTCCACTATAAACTTAAACCTCCGACTCTTAAACTTAAACCAACATAGTTAAAAGACTGAAAAGTATCAAGCAACGCGTTAGTGAAATGAAGGGTCATAAAGCTGCGTTTAGTTTAGTTGCGCGCTTTTTTACATCAATGGTAATCTCCATTTTAAATACTTGAGATCTTAAGAAGCAAGTTGGAACGAAAAGAATTGTTTGTTTCTACACTCGGTATAAATGTGCTTATTCTTTGTCCCTTTTGTTATTCCGCCTGTTACTGTTATAAAACATTGTTAACGCTCAGCATCTTCTAGTAAACCAGTGAAAACTAGTGACTGAAGAAAAACAGGAAGGAGTAACAGGAAAATAACGGTTTGTGTTTAAAGTATAAAAGCGCCCCGAAACGGAGAACATTGGTGGTGAAGTGTAAAAAAAAGTGCTTAAAACTTAAAACCGTCGACGACGTCCTGAGGAAAAGCATGCTTTTCTGTTCAGTGTCGTTGCGTTGCGGAGATAAATATCGCTGAAAGAAGCACGACGACGATGACAAAGCTTTCTCTTTTGTGTCCGTTTTTTTTTAATTTTTCTTTTTATAAGAACAAGAGCCACTTGCGTTATGCCACCAATTGGTACTTACTATATCGCTAAATCTGGTTAACACATTCGCACAAAGAAAACAAACAATATCTTTTTGTCGGCGACATAAACTAAAATCTTTGCTCCACGGACGAACAACAACGCTACATTTTATAATAACAACACACACATAAAATACAAGATAAATTTATTATTATTACCTACTATTTTGTTTTGATGCACTTACCTCTCTGCCTCTGCAATCTCCTATTCGAAGTCCTCCTATTTTCATCAAAATAACAAGGTTGCGTTCGGCTATCCGTCCAGAGTTCGAGTATAAGGATTAACACCAACCGGGGTAAACGAACTCTCGAACGCAACAAAACTAGTAATTTAGAAAAACATAACCTCATTATTCCCAGGACACAGTCTATCATGAGCGTAGATAAAAAAAATTTGCGAGAGCGAAAATAAATATCTCTGAGTAAGAAACTATTGAGTAAACGAGTTGGCTCAAAGGCATTTCTGAACGGACAGAGTTTATATTTACTCGATCGAATTAACTCGACGCGATAAGCGAACGCAACCTAAGAGAGGGAGGGAAAATAAGAATTGCAATAAAACAAGCATGAGTTAAATTTTTAACAGGAACGTACGTTTATTTTGCACTGAGCGGAAATACAAGCTATGCGTACGAAATCTCGCCGACATTGTCTGGATGTCGCACATTTATAATAATCATAATAATTATAATAGAATAATAATAATTTGCGTTCTCAATTCTCATCTTCTTTTCTTCCTTCGTTTCGTCATCATCAGATGGCATTCAATGAATTTTATGCGCTATGATAAACAAGTTTTACAGAACGATCACTAATTTTCACTTTATATCATTTTTGTTGTTCGCTTGAATTTGTCATTGAATAGAGTTTTTTGTTAAATTTCGAACCAAGAAAACGAATGAAAAACATTGTAGAATCAATATACATCTAGACATTTTTGTATCATCTTTATCATGATTTCATTCTCAATGAATATACACATAGAGAACTATAATTACATTTATTCAAAAATCTCTTGCTGATTTTTCTTTGTTTTTCTCTTTTGAAAACTCTCTCGGGTTTCACTTGCAGTTTATCAACGATGGCTTGGAATAAAATTTACAATAAAATACATAAAATATACAAATATATACGTAGAAGTTATCATTCTAAACTAAACGAAATTAAAACAAACGCAAACTGAAACAATGGCATAATATTTCCCATTAGGTATTTGTGTAAAATTTGAAACAACTTAACTATGGCACTGCTTGCTTTCTTATCTGTTAGTGCTTAATCCTTATAATAAAACTACGAAAACTTTGGTTTGTCTGTAAGCCAATCGTTGATGCAACTGCAGCCCCATTGCAATTGTTCGTCCTTGTCAGTATTTTCATTTGTCGGAAAAGGTCACTCGACTTGCTTTCTTCAGCTTACGTTTCATCAAAAATACATAAATAAATTTCGTAAAAAAAGTTTGTACATGGAAACAGGAAGAGTTTTGTTTGTTGTGTACGGGCGTCGATTCTAAGTAACTTATGAAATTCCTTAGTTTGCTCAATTCAAATTACAGTGTAAGTTTTTATCAGTTAATCATTAGGTGTGTAGTAAAAACTACACGCATATTGTTTGGTTGCTTTCATATTAGTTTGGGAGAGTTTGCATCTCGCCGCGTCATTAAAAATATAAAACTGTACAAAAATCAATTCCGTACACCTCACATTAGGTTTATTTCTTATTTAATTTATTCATCATGTTTTACTATTTTATGTTTGTATTAAAATTTATTTATTACGAATGCGTTAGTTAAGAATTGTACTTTGTCGCTATTACAGTTCAGTTTTGTTTTGTTGTAAAAGTTATCTTGAAGAACAACAACAATAAATTATTGGAAAATGTGGTTTCGTTCATTTTTGTTGGATTTTTGTTCAGTGCATGTTTGCGAAGAATTCCTGGCTAATTTTTTTTTATTTATGAATGAATATTACTGACAAAACTACTGCTAAGGAAGAACGGGGTAGACGACTTTCGCATTCATTCGCAAAAAAACTGAAAAAAACAAAGCCGTTCATACAACATATACACATTAAATATTTGTTGTCGCTTTTAGTTTGTATTTTTTGTGTAAGTTTGGTTGCTTGTTCTTATGTGAAGTGACCTTCTTTCCTTCAATATATTCAATGAATCAATTCGCATAGAAAATGTTCAAGTCATCAAGTGTCGTTTGTTTCCCTCGTGTCGAATAGTAAAATGTAGTTTTAGAGAATTATAATGAATGTAATGAATATTTTGAATTATAATAACAAAGCATGCAGCTGTACAAAATGCATCATCATGTTTAACACTAAAAATCTATACAAATACATAAACACTTAAATCGATTTGCTTTTTTTTCTTACATTTTTCTTCTGCACACATATCAATCACAATCAATCGCGCATTGCTCACTGTTCAACATACACGCAGTCATTCACATTTTGTTTGTTTGTTTGTTTTGTTTGTTCAAAGTTAAGTTCACATTTACAATATTATAATTTAATTTAGGTAAATTTAATAATTAATTCATATAGAAATGTTTTCTCGGTCATACTGCTTAATATGCTTGAATTGTGTGACGTTCATTTTGTAAAATGTTAATTGAAAAAGGAAAGCGGGCAAAGAGAGTAGAAATATAGAATGCATCGAGGAGGAATGCCTTTTTCATTTGCTTCTTATTACTCATTAAAAAATGTAATTGTAAAAAATGGGAAAATTTCTCTCTTGTTTTTCTTTCGATAATTTCAATTACTTACAATGAAGACGATTTTCTCGCTTGAATTGCATTTCAAAATTCATAATTTCGAAAATTACTACAACATTATACAATTAATTAATTACACATTACATTTAATAATCAATATTTTCATCATGTTAAAACTTTGTAATTAAATTTCTACGTTTATTTATAAACCTTATCTCTGTTTTCTTTGTTTCAAATCACCTCATATCACAATTTTAGTTTTGCTTTTTTTGCTTCTTTAAAATTACCTTACTTAGCATATCTTACATATGTTACGTTTCCTTATTCCTTATAATTTATCGTATTTTCTCTTAGTAATTTTTCCAAGTCTTACTTAAAACAAGCGCAAAAATTCATCGTCACTTGTCCAATCTGGTTGTTGGTTTATCATCTTCAGAATCATCATCAAAAAAGTCTTCATTGCTTCCTTCGGTCTCAGAAGAAATTTTCCCAATAATTTCGTTTAATTTGTTCAATTTATTTAGGTAATAATTTCCTAGCAAAACGTTCATCATTGTCGGAATTCACGCAACACGTAAATTGTGCGAATGGCGAATTCGATTAATGAATGTTTCATCAAATTTCAATTAATTTACGTAAAATACAGTGTGTACAAAGGCTAATCGTTGCATTTTCATTTATTTGTTTATCTTATGAAAAGTTCGTGTTTTTTCATTTGTCAATTAATTTAATTAATTATTATTTATTCGTAGTTTTTCAATTTTTTTTTTGAAAAAAATTAGATTTTCAAGGTCACTTTCTCAAAAATATAATTACCTATAGTACTTTGTTTTACTTCTTTGCGTTTTACGTTCAATGTTGTCCAAAAATGTCTCCAATTAGCATCTTTAAATGTTTAGTGTACTTTTGATTTCTTCGTTCCATCCGCGCATTATCAATAAATCGTTCATCATTTATTCATTTTTCGCATTTTTTTGTATTTTCTTATACTTTTTTTTGTATTTGTTTGTTTTTGCCTTTTTCTAGTGATTTATTTTATAAAACAGTGACATATTTGTTAATATTCTTTAGATTTAATTTAGCCTAGTATCCGGCGATGTGCGCCTGCACAGTCTTCAGTTAATACTTTTGACACATTCGTACAGACTACCTAAACAGCTAAACATGACTATTTAATTAATTAATCCATAAACGTAAGAAAGGATTTTTATCCGTCGTTCGCACAACGTTGCATTTCATCACTTCTCCTCATCATCTCGCAATTTTTCGTTTGGTTTCTGTTTGTTCTACATGATTTCTCTTCTCATGTAACATTGATAACGCCTAACATCTACGTAAACTATGTAAAAAAATAAACTAAAATTATCAAGAAAAACCAAAATAAAATTAAGAAAACACTACAGAAAACAGACGTAAACTTTCAATATCTCAATAAAAAAAATCAAAACTAATGAAATAAAATATATTGATTTCAAGTAGTTGCAGTTATTGCACAATAATTTGCTACGCTGAACCAAAAATAGTATATTCTTCAAAGAGTTAAGAATGGGGAGTATTCCGAACGAGTAGAAATTTGACGGTTCTGCGAGTGAGGAATCCCCATTGTTAACGAGTTGATGACTATACAATTTCTACGACCATGTTTGCATATTGTCATTTGCAGACACAATACATCTTGCTTAACTGATTAAAATTTGAAACGTCAAATCTTGAGAATAGAATATTCTTCCACTGTTGGCGAATGACGTTCATTAATTGGTTGTATTGTGTCTACGAATGTCAACATTCAGACAAAGTCGTAGAAAAAATAATTATTAAGCAAAAGCAAGAAGCTTAAAGCAAATTGCACAATTATAGATAGTAAATATTAGATTAGGTAAAATTGAAAATTTTGATTTTGTTATTTTATAACGAAGAAAATTTTGCAAATTTTCTTTCAGTATACAAATGTTTTCCTAAAAGTGTATATTTTGCTAATAGTCATTGAATTTTATCCTTCAATTTATCTAATCGTCAACAATGTGATTACTGGCCAATAATACTTATAAAATGTAATTTCATTTAATTTAGAGTTCAATTGAAGTTAGTTAATGAAGCGCAATTAGTTATAAATTAATATATTTACACTTTATATATTATATTTTCTTATAATTACCTAAACAACTATAGAGAATATTTGTTTAAATATTAAATACCATTAATATTACCTTAAAATAAATTGAACACATTGTTGTTGCCTATAAGCTAATTAATTATTTCTTCAACTTAGTTACTTATTCTAATCTAGCAAAACATCATTTAAAAAGTTGCGACTTGGTCGCGCAAAAGCCCGTTGTACTTTAAGTAATCAGCGTTTATGAAAAAAATGCCTAAAAATCATTCCTTGCCTTTCACCTTTCATGTCATCTGACCTAGCCTATACCTGCACCTACAACTTATCTAGTCCTTTAAAAAATAAAATTTTTAATTTTTAAAATACAAATCTCTGTTCTTCGCTTAACTAATTTTTTCAACTTGTTTGTTCAAAAATTGCGTTTCTTCAATGTTGGAGAAGGGATGAAAACGTTAATGCAAACAACTGCATCAAAAATCCTGTTTCTCTTCACTTACGTTCGCTAAAAAGAGCGCGATTTGAAGGGGGGTGAAATAGGGGTAATTTCGAAATGTTCAATCTCAACTTATCAATAATAAATGCTCTTAAAAGACAATGTGAAATATGTTGGATTTCCAATGTTCTCGCTTATGAATGTAACTTTATATTAAATTCAAATGTATCTTATTTATATCATTACTAAATATAATAATGTAAATCGGCTGGTAAATAATCAGCCGGCGATGTCGATCACAGGAATGACCATCACTGATGCAACAACACATCTCATACACATCAGTTGCATGCGCGAATGTGCTGCCATCATTGCACGTAAAATAGAAAATGCTTACCCCGTCCGCTTGCGTGTTCATTATCTAAACCACTTTGTAGATAGTAACATTTTACATTTACATTTGACATGTTTCTACGTAACACTAAAATTACATTTGTTTCTAATCATCAATCGTCCCCGCAGTTGCGTCTTGCATCTGCTTCTATTTAATATGTACAATTGTAGCGGTAACTGGCAGTGATGTGATGGGACGCCGAACTTGTTCTTGCGTTCAGATTCTGCGGTGGTTGTTGCGGTTTGGTGTAGCGGTTTAGTGGTAGATAGAATGTTGCTGTTGCCTTCTTGGATTCTTTAAGCGTGACGTTATTCTGCAGCGTGGCGCTTCATGTGCAGTGCAAGATGGTCCGATCGGCTGAAGCAGCGATCACAGTGGCGGCATTTGAATGGCTTCGCCCCCGTATGTTTGCGGTAATGGCGGGTCAGTTCGTCCGAACGCGCGAATCGCCATTCGCAGCCTTCCCACGAACACTTGTAGGGCTTCTCACCTGCAATCACACATAAAACACATTAATTATTACTAATTTCACTAATGTATTTGTTTAAAGATTATTATTAAATTATGCAATTATAACAAATTAACCGAGTTTTTCCAGTAAAATCCTACGATTTGATGAATAAATGCATATAAGATATATCCTAGCTTATATTAATTCATTTTATATTTCTTCAAATATATTCTTCTTTAGATTTTTTTGACTACTGGGTCTTAATTTAGAAATTTTCAACGTGATTCTTTTTAAATCTTCTGATAAAGTATATAAAATATTCTAATACATATTCTTATATAAAGTAGACTTCAGGCTATGTGATTTTATTAGTGATTTTGTTAGTGATGTCATCATAAGTTTATTTTTATTAGTTTACACTATAGTGTATTTCACAACTACAGAGACTGACCCGAAGTTGCTTGTGCATTTTCTAGGCCTCTGATGATTGGTCGATTTTAAAGCCATTCTACACGACACAAAATTATAAAATCGTATGATGTATGCTTGACGTGTGAATTGTATGACAGGACAATTGCTTGACTTTGCATTTAGCATTGAATTTGAATTTTCGCGGGCAATTTGTACGTACTGCCAACCT
>JARJDT010011393.1:0-10116 GCA_030264655.1 Leptusa sp. GC000079
GGTTCGCCTCGGTTCTCGGCAACGATCACTTTTCGACCGGCTTCAGGATGCCGCGTGATAATTTCCGCAATGTAGTAACTTCCGTACAATTCTACAAACTTGTGCGAAAAACTATGAATCAATGGTACTAAATCATCATTGTCTTCTTCGACAGCATGGCGAATCTTATACTGGGTAATAAATTGTTGTCGCCCGCAAAGACGAATTGTTTGCACTCGCATTGGGTCTGAAAAACCTAATTAACAACAAAAGTTGTTAACAATACAAAATGAGTATCGATTGAGTTTAAGTAATACCTTGGGGTAAAACAAGACTTGAGACACCATTCAAGAAGCTCACTTTATCGTTACAACCTTTTGGGATAACAAAACAAACAGCTTTCTTTTTCAGAATTTCATGAAACATGTAGTTCAAAATTGGAAACAGAAAATGGTTTTTGTATCGCCGCGAAAAAACGCTCATGTGCACCCAAAGGCAGTTGAAACTTGACAAATCTTTGATGTTATACAATCTGTCAGCCCATTCACTCCATCCAATTAGTGGCAATGCGGGCACATTTGGACATTCGTCCATGCAAATTGCCCCAACAATTTCGTTTTGCGAAGTTGTTACTTTTAGTGAAAGACAACACCGATGACTAGAAATATATGTATATTTTGCAAAAAAGATATTCTCTGACTTCCAGATTTCCAAAATTTAGTATATTTTATGCGAATTGCAAATGGGTTAATTTGACTGTTAAAATTTATTCTTCTTTTGAGAATCTGGGTGTAATATAGTTTACACACTTACATTACTTCCAAAGGATCAGATAAATTATAAGTCTCGACTATATCGTCATTGAAAAGTTTACGAATTTCGTCAACGTCTTCATACATCAATTCGGAAACATGGTCCCTGGTAAGATGTTCGATAGGACCTTGATCATTTGATGTGGTTGTATATGAAGATGCTGAGGTTTCTTCTCCAGTGATTGTTGAATAGGTATAGGTGTTGTTTGAAATCGAGGTTGCGAAAGACTTTTGTCCTATGTCCATTTTCGAAGGATGTAACTCATATAAGTTTCATAAAAGATTATTTCAAAAGAGGAAATATTCAAAATCGTAAAATACAGAACAAAACATGGATCTTTTAACCAATATCGTCACATGATTAAAAGATTATCAGTATTTCAAAAAAATGTACATTGACAATAATGTCAAATCAAAAAACAGACAGATAACGTTTTTTTTTCATTATTTATTGATCATGATTCATGGTGACTAAATTAAATCTTTTTAAACATTGGACTCTCTTCGTACCCAGATAGAATGTAATTGACAATGACTGGATGAGCGTACATGTCTAAGACACTAAGGTTATCGCGAATGTAGTCCATCACCAATTTTTGAATAGCCTTGTCGTAACCGGAATCTACAAATTTCTCGTAAATTCGGGTACGATCCTCGTAACTTAACTGCAGCAAAAATGAAATATTTCAATAATAATATTGATGGTAATATCTAATAAGTACCTTTTGGAAGAAGGTGTCCATGTATGCGCTGTATAAATCTTCTATTGGTGATTCTCCATCAACAGTAGTTAAGGAAGTCATCACTTTCATAATATCACTCTCCAAATTCGAGAAATCGTCGAGGAAAATAGCCGAAGACCAGGGTTTTTGAAAATATTCGAATAAGTCCGTAATATAGAGCGATTCAAATCGTTGTACTAAATTGTTAAACATGGCTTCATGTTTGCCCCAAAGAAATACCAATTTTTTGTAGTCAAATTTCTAGTGACAAACACGTAATAGTTATTATCCATACGAGTGATGCGTAAAATTACCTTTCTGGCTAAGTTGTATAGGCTACACATTAAACGAAACCAGAAAAGTAATTTTTTGCACTTGTCGTAAAAGACATTCATTACTAAAAATCACGGTTTAGATTTCGTAGCCATCCCGTATGTAACTTTAGTTGAATATGGTATCAACAGTAGCTCCACCTATTTGGAACTTTCTAAAACTGTTAGAAAGTAAACAACCTAAAAAGTCGCGATTCACGCATCAATTGTCGTGTGTGATGACTGTCTTTTACCGCTTGTAGGAAAAATAGATTTTCACATTTTTAGACATGTTGCTAACTTACAGTAAAAGATAAACATGTCAATGTCTCTATAGTTCGGTAGATATTTAAATGAACCCGGAAGTAACCTTGCGATCGTAAATTATTGCAATTTCCCGTTGATAAAACCGAACCCTAAAACATTGTCATTAATCAACTGATAATTTCAAGTAAAATAAAAGGATACGTAGTCATTATCGGACATTGCAGTCTCTAAAGGAATCTGCTTTCCTGGTTTGGTTACTTGTAAATAGTGTAATCCACCCGGAAGTCGCGCATAAGTCATCAACGGTTTGAAATAAAAGGGAATTAAATTTTTCCACGGCTGCCAACAACTCTTGCCAAAATAGAGCTTATTTTTGAATTTTTCCCTCATTGGTATCACCATATTTCGTATTTTTCGTCCCAAAATACCCCTGAAAGTTATTAATAACTAAACCCTGTTTGGTCATAAAACACAATAAAACGCACCCAATTTCTTCCGAATTGAAATATTTATGTACTAAATTCTCGGCAAATAGTTTCCGTGAGTATTTTGTCAGTGGACCCGCCGCATAAATTTTCGGGTCATTGGTTTGACACTGTGTATCAATAACCAACCTGCCATCAAACACCAGTCCACTTTCATAGATCGCATTAAAAGTGTTAACATTTACGCTTCTCTTATTGTATATGAAAGCGCATAATGGGCTCATGACAAGAAAACGTGTTTTCGATTCGAACTTTAATGTTGGGGGCTTCAAAGTCCAGTCGATCAGTTTGTACCCGGTCTTAATTTCTATGCCCATTATTTGTATGGTATCTAAAACCATATTATAAATGTCGCCATCCTGAAAAACAAAGTCGTGATTGTTATGTGTTGGTGTGATATGCGTTGGCCAAGGGTCGATGAAAATTATGCAGTTAGCAGGCACACCATATTCGAGCAGTGCCTCAATACAGCAATAACAATCAATTGTATGACCATAAACAATAATTTCGTCTAATGGAAAAACGTGTATTTTAAATTAATAAAAACTGCGATAAATTTTGGGAAAAATTACAGGGTGTTTTCTTCTGTTCTGTTACTAAATTGTGCAATGTTGCCAAAGCATTGTCCCCATCCCTTTCAGTGTTGATTGTAAAACAGTTTTTGGGCAGCTTCATATTTATGTAGTTTTTGACTCCTTTTTTGTGCGGTACACCATACTGTAATCCAGTCATGAGGAACAGGAACTCATAAGGAAGAAACACTTTTTTGTCAATGATAACTTTCTGTTCTTTTCTATTAATGCCCGTTAGAGTACCAGTAATAATACTAATCTTGGCGCGAAGGCCAATTTTTTCCAAATAAGTTCTATCGACCAAGCTGTGTCTTGCAAGAAGCATATCTCTTATTGGGTTTATATTATTGATCTTGCCTAGACCGTCAATCGACACTAAAGTAACATTATTGAAAAATACCGAAAATTGGTTTGTTTCTGTATACAGTAACTTCCCCAAAAATGCAAGCGCCGTGCTACTTGCACCAACGATAATAATTCGATGGTTTATTTGAACGCTGAAAAAAGCACACTCAAGTTTCACTGGTCATTTTTGCAATTCAATCATTAATGCTTACAAATCCTTACAGCAAAGTTTGGGGGTTGAAATAAACAAAGCATAGGGTTCTTCTGGATATTCGTGGATAGGTTTATTTGCATGAAGGAGAATCTTGCGTGGTGGTACTAACCACATGTCTTTCATAATGAATGACAATGGTCTGATACGATAATCCATTGCATCATGGGAGTTTACACCATAGAAAAGTGTTTGAAACCCTGATTTTCGGTGTATTTCCCGTAAGAAGAATTTTAAATTTCTGTAAATTTTAAATTCGGATTATCTTTAGGGTGGGCGCACATATGTAACTTGTAAATAAAAACGTTTTCCTACAAACTCCGGTAAAAGTCAGTCATTACGCACGCCATCTGATGCGTAAATAGCTACTTTTTGCGCACTAGTGCGCGAAGTATTTTTCTAAATTGCCGATAATTCACATAGGTGGAGTTACTTTTGACTTTTGTAATGAATGTATTTTAAAGTCATTTGTAGGAAAAATAGTGATCGATACCCAAGTGCAAAGAATTACTTTTCTGGTTTCGTTTAATCTTCCAGAAAAAGAAAAGAAAAGTAATTCTTTACGCACTTGTATCGATAATAACTATTTTGCTAAAAGTATAAATGTTTTAACGCCAAGTAAAAACATTTTTGCTTAAAAATGTTTTACGCCTGCCCAGTCTGCCCTTATAAGAATATTTGCTTTACCTCTTAAACAACGTTGACATACAAACAACAAGACAGTACCCAAAACTAAAATTGCGATCGTGGCGAATATCAGTTAGTAAATTCATGGCATACTTCATTTTCATTGCGTTCAAGTCAGTAACTTTAGAAACCTGTGCTAGTCCTATCGGATGAGCATAATTTTCTCCACCAATTGCCAACATTGTTAAAATATCCTTTTTTCCAGAAATTCCATCTTCAAAGTTTTGTTTAATATTCCCAGGATATTTGAGAAAACTTAGAAAGTTATTAACGCGTTCAGCATCGCTATCATAAGCAATTTTTACGGAGAAATTTGACAATGCCCCCCGAAAAAAAATATATAACTCATGTGGATGTTGAGCGGTTAGATTTGGTTGTACGCGTACAAAAAAGTGCAAAATCTCCGAGAAATCCTGCCCATGTGGCACCATTAACAGACCAAAATCACGATCTGGATAACTTTCAAAGCAAGAAACTAGGAGAAGGATTAAGCTATGGTTGTGTTTGGGCTGGGCTGCAAAGATTTCTATGGCAAACGCGTTCAATGACCCAGCGTAGGGTAACTCAGACGATGCTAAAAACAATTTAGTGTTCATTTTGCAAGCGATTTATTTTGGGGGAAATTTACTAGTATCACTTGTATAAGTTACATCTTCGTCTTGTATATATAGTTCTGATTGTGCTCCGTCAATGGGAAAGTCGATAACAGATGCAGAGGAATGCTCTCTAGTTAAATTATCAATATCATCAAGTACCGAAAATGTTGGATTTTTCTCCTCAATACTGGATATACTTTCTTCTTCATCACCACTTGAAATATCTAGATACACATTGTTAATGTCTGCACTTTTTGACTTTGGTTGTTTTTTTTGACCGCTTTACAAAGAAAACATGTTTAGTATATGTACACTTTTTATGGCGCAAATAATTTGTCACCTTTTGTCTGTCTGACCCAGGGAATGCGTGGATGATTGTGTTTTTTGAACTTTTTTTGGTTTTTTGGCTACTTGATGTGCAGTCTCAATTTTATACAATCCCATGAAACTTTGCAGATCGAAGGAGTTATTAAGCTGTTCGTAATTGACTTGAGGATTAAGACACATTACTGAGACAGCTTCGCCCTTGTTTTCGGCAACAATCACTTTTCGGCCAGCTTCAGGGTGACGCGTGATAATTTCCGCTATATAAAATTCTCCGTATAGTTCAACAAATCTTGGCGAAAATTCATGAATCAAGGGTACCAAATCATCGTTATCTTCTTCCACAGCTCGACGAATTTTATACTGGGTAACAAAGTGTGATCGAGCACATATGCGAAGTGTTTGTACTGTCATTGGGTCTTTATAATCTTTGGGTAGCACAAGACTTGTGATTCCATTTAAAAAGTTCATTTTATGATGACAATTTTTGGGAACAATGAAGATGATATATTTCTTTTTAAAAAATTGGTGAAAGATTTCATTCAGAATAGGTGTCAAAAAGTGTTTCTTGTAAGGACGTGCAAATACACAACAATGTATCCAAAACGAATTATAGCTTGTTATATCTGACGAGAAATATGTTAATTGTATCTTATCACATCATAATTAGTATCTTTAACGACAATCCTTGTATATTAACATTCTACACATAATTCAACATTGAAAGACCTTTATTCCGCACCTGTAGAATGGCGCGCTATGCATGCTTAGTTTAAACGCAAATTGCACAAACTAACGAATTAATACAACCCCTGAAAATTAACCCCTGAAAAATTAACGATTTTCTTAATATCTTGTACATTATTCCTTCGATTTAGCCTAAATGTTGCACAGTTATTGTCAGTGAGAACCTGAGAACACATCACATATTCAAGGTGTAGTAAAAAGAAATTTGCTACCAGGGGTCGCCGGTTGTAGCGTCTTCCCCACACGTTTTTGTTCCTAACTTTTTATTTTATTGAATGACTTCATATTTTTTTTTACTTACTTTGATAGTAAATTTAATAGTCAACAGAAAAGAACTCGGCAGAACCGCCACCAGTGAGTATAAATAATTATAAATAAATATTTATACCCACTGCCGCCACAATATGTATAACGAGCACAGCCTACAGCCATGACAGCTTTCTGACGTTTCTTATGCTTATTCTGAGCATGCTTAGTAGTTCTTTTATGCCTAGACGTAATAGTACTTTAAAGCATGCGCATTGAAATACAAGTTTAGTGACTAGAGAAGTGACTACTTCTCGGTAGATTGAAGATAATCTTTACATTGTTGTTTGATTCTGACAAGATGCACTCCTAGCTCCTAAGTAGAGTGTTTAGGACTGTGCGTTGCTGTTACTTGGTTGACTGGCTAGCAGTTGGCTATCTGCTCTCTCGAACTAATTGACAGCGTGTGTGCTCGCTTGATCGCATGCCAATTAGCGTGTTGTCGAAAATTTGCACATTGTTCAACTTTAAGTGAAAACTGGCGACCGAAAATCGAAAATTATTAAAAAAAAATCAAAATCAATCACTTCTACACCTTCCCCAAAAACCGCCACTTTAAATTCATAAATTCAAAAACCCCAGCTATTTAATGCCAATTAGCGAGCGTAAAGCCTAGTTTATAATATAGACCTGAGCCGCTTGCAGTATTGTATGCGAGAATATTGAACAGAAATAAACGAGGATTATCGTAACGTCACAGTCACATCTGAAATTATAGATTCACTCTCATATGCACGGCGCCCCATTAGAAGTGTTTCACTTCAAAAAACGTAATTGACTTCTAATTGGTTAAAATTGAATCTCCCGCCTTATTGCATTTTGTGACAGCGAAAATTTAAATTTTAAACTAGGTGCATTTTGTTGCAACCCAAAGTAATATGATTGACACTATTGACAGTGAAATGCAATAAAACAATAGCGAAAATTGCGATCCACTAATTTGAAGGACTCCAATTGGTCGATCGCAATTGTTTAAATTGCCCCCGTATTACTTTTGGATCAATAAAATTCACCTAGTATAACCATTTATCATAAACAAAAACGTGGACTGAGGTCTTAGGTATAAATGGTTTAAAATATCTAAATGATACTTACATTCCGCTTGAAAAAAATTGAATATTCAACTTTGCCATGTTTTAAATAAGCCCATATATATTTTTTTTAAAATGTATTAATACTCGTATATTACTGTGAAAGTAAAGTAAGAAATTAAGAGAAATAATGTCGTGTTCTATTTCTATAAATAGAAATTTAATCTATACTTCTAATCTATGACCACGAAGTAAAAATCAAGATATCAAGATTTGTTTTGTCTGTTGTCTTGCTAATCTAAGTAAGTCGGGCCAAATCTGTCAAATTGGCAAATATAAGGAGATTCTTTAGTTTCGCTGTCTAGTACGCATTTAATAAATACATATACATCCAATGTTCATGCATTAGTAACAGTTTCCATCACCATCACCTATTATGAAACTTAAGAATCACGCCGTATGATAGTTTATCTTTTCAATTATTTAATTGCGTCTCAGTCATATAATACCTGGAATACCATAGAATATTTCTACAAAGTTTATGGCTATGTAAATTAAATGAGATCACGCATCACTCATTGCTATTTTTGAAGTAGGTATCATCGTTTGAATAGGGTCAAAAAATTACTGACTTTACAGGTCAAGCAAAATTATGTCTCTTCAAAACTGTTTCTTCGTAATGTTAGTTTTTGGACGGTGGTAAATTAAACTATAAAGGGTATGAAAATCATCATAATGAATAATTGATTATTGTATAGTGCAAGTGTTCCTATTGCAACGGTAAATGAAAACTACGCATTGGAAATTCAGCATACGCTACTTCATTCCGATTGGGCCGATGCATTCACGTATAACCAAAGACTGCGACGCAATCAAAGTATTGACAATCTCAAATGGCTCCGTTAAACATCTTTCGATTTTCGAAAACCTTATACATTTTCCAAACGTAAGGAAATTGGAACTCCATTACTTAAATTTGCGTGCATTCAATTTCAAGTACTTGATTGGAAATACACGCTTAACACAGATCTCATTAGACAATAACCCACAATTACAACTGTTTAAAGTCTCGATGGGAGTTGCTGATATTCCGTTGAAGAAAATAAGCATGAAAAATACTGGCTTTTCGGATGTACCTGAAGAGATCTACCAATTTAAGAAGACTTTATCTCTCCTCGACATTACTGGACCGTATTGGTTGAAGCAGAAGGATCCTGAGCAGAAGCGCGGTGCATGTTCAAAATTATCAGAGTTAAAATTATTTAACGAGAAAACCTGTTTAATTGACAATTACCACAATGAATCAACAAGGACCACATCAGAGAGCACAACTACTACACGACTAACTGGTAATGGAATGAACACCAATTTGAAGACCACATCGTATCTCGTTAATGGTATGATTTTTTTGGTGGGTCTAGTTTGTGCGATAATTGTTGGATTGCTTGTGTATGCATATGCATTGAGAAGATATTCAAAACGAGGTAATAACAATGTTGCGGAGACTGAAGCAGAAGAGTGACCAGTCCATAACCGAAGCCACCAGGGACTAGGGATGGCAACGATATACCGATATTAATTTTATATCGTTATTTTTGTAAATTATATCGATATGCATGTTTTATTATTAAGAATTATTATTAAGTTATTTAAGAATCACGCACAAGATGAATGCGCAACTGCATCTTCGTACTTGCGAGTTTATGCGAATTGTGTCGCGCCAGGACTAAAACCGACGAGAACAATTGACTACACGAAATCTCTTTTGAAGTTCTTGTCGCAATTCACAAAAATTAGCTCTCAGTTTTAAATTGTAATAAGTTGACGAAATCGAATATATGTATACTTTTAAACGCAATTACAACTGCTTAATTAACAACTTAACCGCCCATCCCCATAACATCGCCGTCGTCCATAAGCATTCGAAATAACCCACATCCAAAAAGAGAACGTTGTCCGCTCCAGACGTTTAGGCCATCCAGAGTCTAGGAATCAGTTTACACATACAACAGTGGGAATATGGCTATTTTGATCAACGGTTGACTTTTCGATGGGATTGGGGATTTTTACCCCCAACAACTTGGTACCATCGAGATATCATTTTCGGATTTGAAGATTTAGTTGGTTGGTTGGTCTTGTTTGTTTCCAAAATTTCTAAGAATTTTACCATGAATTTTGAAATGTTTTAGTATCTATTGGAGGTACATTGGCGTTGTTTCTTGGCATTAGTTTTATATTAACAGCGATGGAAGTTATTTTCTCTGTTTTTGATTTTATCACAACGGTGATGATGCCTCGAAAGGGAACGACTGTTACGCCAATTATGGATGGGATAATTAAAAGTGTCGCAAAGACGTATAATACCTAACTTAAACTCAAACATACAGGGTGATTGAATAATATAGAACACCTGTTGAATTTCACTCAATAAATAAATATCAAGTTAATAAAGGATTTGTATGTTAGTTTTACATTATTTAGTGCGCGATATTCAACTTATCTTCAATATTATTCGATTGCATGTATGATCTGAAACATGATTTCCTTTAACCGGCCAACGGTAATATTCTGTACACTTTCAGGCGTATTCAGAGACATTTGCGAAAGCACGGTTTAAGCTAAACTTGGTTTAACCATTGATTTTATAAAATAGATATCAAATCAACAATTAAAATCGCAATCTATTTTCTGAAATCAATAGTTAAACCCCGTTTAGCTTAA